>PVKC010018028.1:0-19866 GCA_004027635.1 Crocidura indochinensis
CTTTCTTTCTTTCTTTCTTTCTTTCTTTCTTTCTTTCTTTCTTTCTTTCTTTCTTTCTTTCTTTCTTTCTTTCTTTCTTCCTTCCTTCCTTTCTTCCTTCCTTTCTTCTTCCTTCCTTTTCTTTCTTTCATAAAATTTTTATTTAAGCACTATAATTACAAGCTGATTGTATTTGAGTTTCAGTCATAAACAGAACAGAACACACCCCTTCACCAGTGCAACATTCCCACTACCAAAGCCCCCATTCTCCCTCCTCCCCCATCCCTGCCTATTTTCGAAACAGGCATTCCATTTCTCTCATTCATCAACATTGTCATGCTAGTTAGATTTAATGCAGTGATTATGCTCTCTCAGGCTGTTGGTGACCTGGCTGCCAAAACAAACACATGGGTGGATTGGGTAAGGGCAACCACGACAGAAGATAAAAAACTTAAAAAGGCCTCTAGCTGGCCTGGTAACCAATGACGGGTAAGATTCTCAGAGGAGACAATCTAAGATACACACAGGACCAGGCCCATAAGACTGTGATATTGGCCATCTACAACTCTGCCACAATTCAGCAGGACCCCACTTCCCTCTCATCATCAATTGGCTAATCTTTAATTAAATAAATTAGAGGTATATGTGGGGTCTTAATTAGTTGACAAGCCTTCTTGCTATGTGGCCCTTCTTCCATGCTCTCAATCAGTATCCATGTCTGCCATATCAAACAGGTTGGATATAATTATTTAAGTTTGATATAAAGGGGGGCCCGGGAGATAGCATGGAGGTAAGGCATTTGCCTTTCATGCAAAAGGTCATCGGTTCGAATCCCAGTGCCCCATATGGTCCCCCGTGCCTGTCAGGAGCAATTTCTGAGCATGGAGCCAGGAGTAACCCCTGAGCACTGCCGGGTGTGACCCCCCCCCAAAAAAAAACCAAAAAAAAAAACCAAAAAAAAAAGTTTGATATAAATGTAGAACAAAAAGTGCCTGCAATCAACTGTTAAACATTTTGTATCTGGCAGAGTCTTGTTCACTGGTATGGTGATCATGTATGTTTTTAATTGATAACCATAAATTGCTTCCTCCCCTTCTACTGTATAAAATCCCATTCTTGGCTTTAGTAAAACGAACTCTACTGTGACAGATTCCCCACTAAACCCCTCAAGCTGCCCAATAGGAAACTCCCTTGTCATGTTTAACCAGGGAAGTACCAGAAGACTCATGTTTTAGGGTAGAGGTTAATTCTTTCCTTGTTACTCTATCTTCTCTGAGATTAGAAAAGTATGACATCAATATTTTAATGTTACTAAATTTTTGCTCTGCTTGTCTCCAACCTGCAATTTTCATTTAGCTATATAACACCTGCAAGCATAGGAATGTATCATGACTTTAATATCTTTGTGGAATATAGTAACTGAAATTATCTATGAAGTAGAAGCTAGGAGAAGAAAGTGGTTGTTCTTTAAAGGGTTCCTATGTGCCTTTTCAAACATGAAATACCATTCCAATTTGAAGCAGCATGTGAATTTAGCATGTTTTGGGCTTAATTGACCTTTTGCTTTAAATATGGTAACTTTTTGTCTGTTATGATGGTAGACTGGAGCGGGGTGGTGGTGGCATGAATCAACACTGGGGATATTGGTGGAGCGAGGTTGACACTAGCGACAGGATATGTTTTGAAGCATTGTATGTCTAAAACCTAGCTATGAATAACTTTGTAAATCACAATGCTTTAAATAAAAATATATAAAAAGAAAAATTGCTTTTATTGAATAATTTTTATTCCTTTCTCTTTCCCTTTTCTTTCATAGATGACATTATTTCTATGACAGGCAGTCACACACCATTTCTTTGTGGTGCTTTTCAGGGTTTGCAAATAAGCACTGAGTGCTCACACTTGACAGTTGTGGACACAGACATTTTCATTCCTTTAGTTATGGTGGTACTTACACATATGCCTAACTGGGGGCTTACTTTCCTGCTAGAAAACTCTCCTATCTATTTTTACTTGTGGTGCTTACTAAAAGTTGCATTATTTTGTAGTGCTTAGACAAGAGCTGTCATTGGTGTGTCTGGAGATTGCATGTAGTGCTGAGGATCACAGACAGCCGAACTGTCAGATTCCAATAGTAGAACTGCCAGGATGACTTGAAGCAGCTTCTTCTTACATTTCTAGGGCCCAGAACATATCATTACATATATAATAGGCACAAGAAAAGACAGAGAAGTCTAAGATGACTAAAAACCAAACTGTGATTAAGAGGTAAGCTGTGCAGTGGTTCCTTATTTCTGAGTATTAAGAAGAGTGTAATAGAATTCGGATATAGGATAACTGAATCCAAATATCCCCACAGTATCATAGGGGAAGCAACAATTTTATTTACTAAATGTGCAGTGTTTTTGTACTGCCTATACTTCTTTCTACTTTATTTTATTCAATGTGATCATTAGCATTTATCCATTCCTGAGGTATTTTAAATTAAATCCTTCTTTTAAGTAGTGGACAATTTTCCATATTGATTGAAAACACAGTCTTGAGTAAGCCCACTTTATTGCTTGATGTCTATATAGGGCACTCTTATTTTTCTTACTATGATAGCATGAAGACTAATTTTTCAAATGTGTTAGTTGGCATTTGTTTTGGCCAAAAAGTCAAGATGAATTTGATCATTCATTAAATTTCCATGTCAGTCAAGGAAAAGAAAGGTAGAATGCAAACAACTTTCATCTAGTATTTTAGTATAGAGAAAGGCATGGCAATATTTATATTAAATTATAAAGAATGAATTACCTAGGATGAAAGAAGGGGACACTGATTTCAGCTCTATGAGCATACATCCATTCATTCATTTGCAAATTCATGAATCTCACTAAATACCATATACTTCTTGAGGTCTCATTTTTTGAGGAAACAAAAGATTCCTTTTCTCATTGTTCTTCCTTGCATTCATCAACAGTGGGTATAGGTAAAGGTAAACACATAAATTAATAGTATATACATCCTTTAAAAAAGGTAAAAACTAATTAGGGAATTTCACGAATGAGAAATTAAAGAATGTTAACTGAAGTTTTAAACGGGGAGATTTGATAAAAAGATTTAAAGACGTATAGGTGTTTAGTTTTGGAATTTATAATGGAATGGGCTTATGGGATGAATTAATAGCTAAAACAGAAGTCCAATGCTATAATTTGGGTGGGATGTTTATGTTCCAATTTGTGTCTTGGACAGAAAGACAAATAGTTGAAAAGTAAAATAAATAAATACCCCCAAAAAACAGGGTGAAAGATTATGAGGACTATCTAAAGGGTTTTTTATGGATTCATGTTTTTAATCTTAATTAAATAGAAATTTTTAGAGATTTGAGCAGAGTTGTTCGTCTTCTAATTTTGGTATTTTAGGGTTTTCTTTCAGGCATGCTGTTGCAAATAGATATGTGGTAGGCATGGCAAATATAAAACAGAGACATCTTTTTTTTAAAAGCTATAAGTAATAATTTATGAGAATAATTGATGAGAAAGATATTTTGACTTAAATGGTAATAATCCAGATGGCTAAAAATATTCATGTTGTAAACACTTATTCTGATAAGTAAAACATGATAAGTTTGGATGTATACTATATAAAGAATTAAGGATATCTCCATGGGTTTTAGTCTGGCATTTAAAAAGTAATGAGTTTCATCATATTTTAACACATTATTTATTATTTAGTGTACAGTTGGAGGGCTACAAATTAACTTCCATGTTCCAGTTATCCTTGCTAAAAATCCCTAAACATAAATCCTAAATATGACAAAGATCACAATATATAATGTAGACAATCTGGATGGGGAAAACATTTCAGTGTCATGTGGAGTTTGTTGTACTCAAGGATCTACTTAAAGTTCACTTGTGAACAGGACAGGTAGTTTTGTGCTGGCTATCATCTCTTTCAAAGAAGATTTCCTTGTGAAGTTATTAATTCCAAGTGAACATTTTTCAAAAGATTTTAATGATTCCCATATTCATCAAAAAGAAATGGACTCTAACTCTAAATGAGAAAAATGACAATCATATTTTAAGAGGAATATGTAGAAAAGAAGCTATTACTTCGGTAACTTTTTAAAATGCATATTTTATATTCATAATTGTATCTTTACTGCAAAGCAAATTGTCCAATTTATATTAGTGCCTCAACAAGGCTGGGAATAATTAAAAACTTTAATAGCTATATTATTAACATATTTTACAAAATTTTTCTTAGTATAAAAAAACTGAGTAAGTGGGGCCCGGGAGATAGCATGGAGGTAAGGCGTTTGCCTTTTATGCAAAAGGTCATCGGTTCGAATCCTGGTGCCCCATATGGTCCCCCGTGCCTGCCAGGAGCAATTTCTGAGCATGGAGCCAGGAGTAACCCCTGAGCGCTGCCGGGTGTGACCCAAAACCACAAAAAAAAAAAAAAAAAAAAAAAGAAAGAAAGAAAAAAAATCTGAGTAAGTTATTTAATTTTGGATTTACTTTCTTTCTAAGGAATATAAATTATATAAAGACTAAGTCTAAGACCTAATTTTATAAATTTTACCTGGACAGAAAATTTATTCCTTTAATCTGAGCCCTTAAACTATAAAGGTTTAAAGGAACAATAGTTATCAATATTTATTTGATATTCCTTATTAGGATAGTACCACATTTCTTTGAAAAAATGTTACATAGAACAGAAACTATTATAGTGCTGAGCAGTATTATTTTCTGGAAACCAATTGACTAGTTTTATGTGTTTGGCCTTCCTATAAAACTCTGGACTAGACATTAATGTCTAGCTCTTACAGTAACAAAAATAATACACATATTGATTTGTAAAGTGCTTTTCTTGTGCAAAGTCCAAAGTCTTTACTTAAAATTTTTGTAACAGAATAAATTAAGGGCCCTATTTTCCTGGAACAGTAACTAATTTAATTAAAGAAACATTATTTTGCCAAAAATTTCTGATAAATTGCTTCCCCATGTCTACATCTATCAACATTTGGACACTCAGTGTAACATAACGGATGAATATGCAATCTTCTTATTTCCTAAAGATTTGGTATATGGACATTGATGCTTACTGAATAGAAGGAAACATGATACTTTGTGGTTTACATGCAAAATCCTTTATTTTATTTTATTTTATTTTATTTTATTTTATTTTATTTATTATTTGGTTTTTGGGCCCACATCCGAGACACTCAGGGGTTACTCCTGGCTATGTGCTCAGAAATTGCTCCTGGATTGAGGACCATATGGGATGCCAGGATCTAACCAAGGTCTATCTTGGGTCAACCATGTGCAAGGCAAATGTGCCATTGCTCCAGCCCCACAAACAAAATTCTTAAGTCACAAAGTGGTTGTCACTTGCTTACTTTTATCTGATGCTATGGTTGTGTTATCTCTATCATAAATTATTTCCAAAATCATACTTAAAATATTCTAATAATTCTACTCATTTTTGACAGGAATTAATCATTTATAACTTATTTTCCTGATAATTTGTGAATATAATTATAAATCCTCTAATACTTTCTGGGAAGATTAATGCAATTAGCCTCTAAAAGACAATCCTCTGGGCTGAACCGATCACACAGTGGCATAATTTTTGCCTTCCAAGAGGCAGACCAGGGACAGACCCAGGCTCGAATCCCAGCATTCCATATGCTCCCCTGAGCTTACCAGATGCAAGTTCTAAGAGCAGAGCCAGGAGTATCCCCTAAGCACTTTCAGGTATGGCCCCAAACCAACCAAACAAAAATCACCCCAATACTCTTAATGGTTTCTGAGTACATCCTTAAACACCACACCTATCACTAGAGTGTGTTTTCTTCTACCAAGTTCCCAAAGACCCACCCCTTTTAAACTCCTATTACGACACCCATCCCTGCAAATTTGGAGGGGGGACCAACTTTGATTTTGTTGCTTTTGGCCCTTTTTGCTACCATACTACCTTATGAAAATTCAGCATATGAAAAAAATAATTCTATGTCTATCCCTTTTCTCTTGACTCACTTCACTCAGCATGATTCACATAGCTCAACATCATCTATGTAGATGTAATTGCATGATTTTGTTTTTTCTTAGAGGTGTATAATACTCAATCCATATATAATCACAAATTTTTGATAAATTTACCTGTAGCAAGACATTTAGGTTCTTTCCCTATCTTGTCTAGTATACTAAATCCTCTGGCGAACACTGGAGAGCATCTCTATGAATTAATGCTTATATGGTTGGGGAGAGATGCCAAGAAACGGTATTCTTGGTCATGTGGAAATTTCAGTCCTTCGTTTCTGGGAAAGATCTCCATGTTATTTTCTACAGAGGCTGAACAAGATCACATTTTCACAGAGAATGAAAATTCCTTTCTCATCAGAATTATGCCAGCAGTGACTAATTCCAGACTTTTGGATAATATTTTGTAAATCTAAACTCCAAATCAAGATGAAGCTTAAGGTATAATTTGAAAGAAAATTTTCATACTTCTTTGCATAACAGAGTACTATGCCAGATTCAGAATGCTTCCATACTTTAGTTCAGTAAGAGTCTTATCTTCTCTAGTACCGGAGAGAACACTTTGAACATCTGTTTTTTAGCTCAGGTTCTTCCAGAATTACAGCGCTTAGTTGTCCTTTCTTTTGTGTGTGTGTGTGTGTGTGTGTGTGTGTGTGTGTGTGTGTGTGTGTGTGTGTTGTGGCCCACACCTGTTTGTGCTCAGAGATCATTCCTGGCTTGTGGGGGACCATATGGGACACTGGGGGATCTAGCTGTGGTCTGTTCTAGGTTAGCATGGACAAGGCAGATGCCTTACCTCTGGCACCACTGCTCTGGCCCCTTTCTTAGTTGTCTTTTCAGTCATTTTAAGAGGAATCTTGCCTGGTGGACCTTCTTCTTCAGTCTGAAAAAATGTAAAACTGCCTTTGTGGTTAGTCTACCCTTGATGCCGCAAGAGGTTTCTCTATCTATGCTGTCTTTTATGAAATCTGCCTATTTCTGAATTGCTCTTTTGAGACCCACTAGACCAGTGGTCGGCAACCTATTTTTTCAACTGAGTCAAATCTCGCCAAAACCACGATTGAAATTTATTTTGAGAGCCACACAGGGCGCGCACCGACAGAGGCTAGGAGCGGCTGCCCGGCACACAGAAGAATCATATTAAAAGTGTAAAGAGTCACATGTGGCTAGCGAACCGCAGGTTGCCAACCACTGCCTAGACTATTACATTTTTCTGTATAGCTAAAACACAAAGGAACAAATCAACAAGGGTAAATTTTATGTAATTTTACATATTATCTCTACACTATCTTTCACAGGTCTCTAATAGGTACATTGAAAAAATATCTTTTTTTTTGAATTAAAAATGCGTTGGAGCTATTATTTTAAGAATTTTGAGACTAGCGAGATAGTCCAGAGGTTTAGATGCCTGTCTTGCAAGAATCATATTTAATCTAACACCAGAAGATTCCTCGAGCCCTTGCCCGGTTGGTCCAGATATTCCTTGGCACCATTGTCCAAAAAGTATTGTAGCCTCTTTGGGACTAACACTAAATTTCTAGAACTTTGTTATCTAACAGTCACTGGGAGAGGTCTTCTCCATACCCACATCTTCACCACCCAAAAGAAAAGATTTCCAAAGAACTTTCTTTAAAAGTTGAAAATACACCAACGTAAAAATAATGTACTATTGATCATTATACTGAAAAATACTTGGAAGTGATTTCTACTTGTCATGTTAGCAGTAAGTTTTTTTCTCTGAAAAAAGTCATTATAGTTATTTCTTTACCATTTCTAGTAATTTCTTAGTCATAGGATTGTTGTGATGGTGATACCAGCACAGACCTATTATCAATAGGGTAATGTTGGAAAATTAGCTCTGGTGTGACAAAAACACTGTTTTCAAAAGTCATCTAATGTTAGGTAGAGTTAGGTATAGGTCACAATGCCAAAAGATGCTTTGGTTTTTCCCTTTAACAACGTGCCTCAAAACAGCATTTTTAAAATTTATAGACATTTGATGAATTGAAATTAAGTATTGTTAACCAGATAAAACCACAGGAGCCATATGCACTTGGATTAGTCATCCTCTAGTCCACTATGCAGGAAAACAGGAAATACAAGGACTTGAACCATACAGAAGAGTGAAAGTAATTAGAACTTTAAGAATATGTAGAAGTAACATTCTACCTACCAATGATTTGACTTTCAAATAATACCCTTATTTTATTATAAGATTGTCCTTAAAATAATAACTATTATAACCTTATTAACATTAATAACATTAGTAAGAGAACTTTCTTCAGATTATGTTTCTCCAATCGAACCTAGAATGTGTTAATTTTTCTCACCACTTTCTTTTCTTTCTTTTTTCTTTCTTTCTTTCTTTTTTTTTTTTTTTTTTTTTTTTTTTTTTTTTTTTTTTTTTTTTTTTTTTTTTTTTTTTTTTTTTTTTTTTTTTTTTTTTTTTTTTTTTTTTGGCTTTTTGAACCATACCTGGTGACGCTCAGGGCTTATTCCTACCTATACACTCAGAAATCGCTCCTGGCTAGGAGAGATAATATGGAATGCCGGGGGATTGTATTGCAGTCCATCCTAGGTTAGTGTGTGCAAGGCAAATGTCCTACTGCTTATTCCACTGCTCTGGCCCCATCCACTTCCTTCTTGGCTACTCCTTTTAACCCTAAGGAAACTCCTTTTGGTTCATTGGACAAACCAAGCAGTATGTCCCTGCCTCAGGAGTTTTGCACTATTATTTTTTTTCTGCTTCCTAAGCTATAATTTAAGTATGATGAAGAAGTCAACCTTATTCTTTCTCCTTTATAACCTGTGCCCTTCTTAGTTTCCTTCTTATTCTGTCTTATTTTATATTACTTTGTATACTAAATATGCATAAATTTATGGATAATCTATCTCTTTTTATAAGTATTTATGTTCCACAAAAGCAAAAGTGTTTTTGCTTTATTAACTACTAAAGTCTTAGTCTATAAAAGAGTTTCTGCCAGAGTAGGTACCCATTGAATCTTTATTGAAGCTATAAGTTTTAAATAATTTGACTCATTGTATTAGGCATTTCATTCTGTAGCCCAAAACTTCCAATGAAACTGTAGAACTATTCAAAGTAACAAAAAGTGATTTTCTTTTTAAGACTGGCTCAAGGTAGAGATAATTTTATGTCTTGAAGGAAATGAGATATGAACACTTTTAAAATTTTGATTGAGACTAGAGGCTTTTTTAGTAAGATGTAACTATAAATATGTAAGTCTTCCACCCAGCTACTGAAATCTTTAAATCCATGAAAATGAGGAATACAGGGCAAATAACTAAATGTAGTTTCCTTAGACTCAACAAATGAAGGTGACTCCTATTAGTATCTGTATTATAATTAATAATAATGTCTGTCTGCTCTGTATTTATTAATTGCCTTTTCATTTGTGGGGAGGCATGGCGTGGTATAGGAATAGAAGGCTCTAATTTCACCCATTTTTATTATCTGGGCTATTATAGTTGTTTGCTTATCTGACTTTCAAAAAAAAAACAAAATAAAATCAAATATCCAAGATGTCTATCTGCTAATTTTAGAGATGCAATGCTCTTCTTTAGTAGCTATTAGTAACTCCTGTGAAAAATTGCTTATTCTGCTTCACCAGCTGTGATGTGACCTTCTTACAGATGCAGGGTTCTGTAAAGGTCTAAGTCCTTCTAGCTAATGGGACAAGAGTACTTTCTCTTACTTTACCTACACATGTAATAAACATAACCCGAGCTCATCAGGGATGAAATTTCACAACTAAGACATTTGGAAAGATAAATTAAGCCCAACCTAAATGCTTTATCTTAAATTTCTGGTGATAATTCACGAACATAATTATCTAGTCCTTAGGAAATGAGTCTTCCACTTCATATTTTATCTCTGGAAGAAAATTATTTTTTCAGCATTCTCTAAGTAAATAATTTCTAGGCTCTTTAAAATACTCTGCACATTAATGAAAATAAAATCTAAAATGATGATGTTTCACTTCTCTCTTGATTCCCATCAAAATTTAAAGCTCTTAAATCATATTTTTATAAAAATTTGCAACAAGCAATTTAACTATTATGTAAATTCAGAGAATTACTGTAAATAGCTGGATTGCTAAGTATAAGTGGTAAAAATGTGAGAAATTGTAGAGTACATTGTGATACCACTAATATATAAGTACCTCCTAAAAATCAGAGATGTGAGTGTGCTCACATATTCAAAACAAGATTTTTTATAAGGCAGTACAGAAATTGTCCTCTCTTAATAATATAAATTAAAATGATCAGGAACAGACTCTTTTCTATACAGTTGTGACACTTCTACAGTTTGCTGCAGAGTTTTCAACACTTTCCCTCATACTCTATCTCTAAAAGAAGTCTAAATAGAGACAATAGGTCTAAAGAAGAAGAACCAGAGTTAAAAAACAAAATTTGTGTGCAGCTGACCTTAATTCAATCCCTGGAATGACAGGGACTCCTTCAAGCAGCCCCAGGAGTGACTAATGTTTATAACAAGCAATAATCCTCCAGTACTTCGGGGTGTGGCTTAAAGCCTCTCCTCCTATAAAAAGTATAATAGAAGAAAATGGAGGGGCCGGAGAGATAGCATGGAGGTAGAGCATTTGCCTTGCATGCTGAAAGACAGTGATTGGAATCCTGGCATCTCATATGGTCCCCCAAGCCTGCCAGGAGCAATTTCTGAGCTTACAGCCAGGAGGAAACTCTGAGCACTGTCTGGTGTGACCCCCCCCACCCAAAGAAAAAAAAGGAGATAAAAAGAACATATGAAATAGATGTGCTAGATTTGATCAGAGATCTGAGGAAAAATTCAAAATAAGAATGATCATTGAGACCTTGGGAAAAGTCATATTAAATACTCTTTACAATGTTGGGCCTGAGTGATAGCATGGAGGGTATATCGTTTGCCTTGCAAATGGCTGACTTAGGCTCAATCCTCTGAATCTCATATGGTCCTCTGAGCCGACCAGGGGTGATTTCTGAGAGCAGAATGAAACAAAAACACTGAACCAAAAATCTCTTTAAAACCGAGGCCAGGAGATCACTCAATAGTTGAGCATATATCATGCATATTGTAAGCTCTAGGTTCAATTTCCTATTCTGAGTAACCCCCTTTCAAGCACAGCTGAACATAACCCTGTGGGACTCCCAGTATCTCTGGTACAGAGATTTGTATACTGACAAGTTTCACCTTGTGTGAAATACCAGGTCTCCTAAGCACCACTTGGGAGAACAAATATCAATATCAATAACATTATAAAACTTTCATACAAAAATATAAAACACACTGAGAATATTCAACTTTTCTTATTTCTTTGACTTTCAGTGTAGTTTACTATTATGTAATAAAGTCTCAAGACAAGCATCCTGTTTTCTTGTTCCATAAAAGTGTCTATTAGGAGGCAATGTACTCTACAATGTGAGCCCGTGAGCCCAGGTGAGACTGTCATTAAAGCTAAACGACCTGTTTCATTTAATGAGCAATTTATTTTATAATTAAAAATATAAAGGGTTTTATCTCTAAATATTTTAGTTTCCTTTGATACATCTTATTTTTTATTGTTATAGCATTAGTTTGCAATATTATGGAATTTTAAGTGGTTAGTTTTACTTTCCGATATTTGAGTAATACTACTCCATCACAAAAAGTCTTGTCATTTTATCACGCCAAAGACCCTTCTTTTATTCTTCCTACCTGTCCTCTCCTTTCTCACTGCAATCACCAAAGATTTTACTGAGTTCATGAGTCAATTTTGCTATTTATTTGTGCCAACTTGTTTGCTTTAGTGATTCATGTTCTGTATGTGAGAACCCATTTTTCACTTCCTTATTCCTATTCAGTTTATTATAATGACAATAAGTTCAAACAATGATGTCTCATAAGCATGTCATTTTTTTCATTTTTTCTTTTTCTTTTTTTTTGGGGGGGGGGGTCATACCCGGCAGTGCTCAGGGGTTACTCCTGGCTCCATGCTCAGAAATTGCTCCTGGCAGGCACGGGGGACCATATGGGGCACCGGGATTCGAACCGATGACCTTTTGCATGAAAGGCAAACGCCTTACCTCCATGCTATCTCCTGGGCCCCAGCATGTCATCTTTTTCAAGACGGTACTATTCCATGGAGTATTATATTTTATATATTCTTTATGTAGTCATGTATAGACATTTAGTAAATAATAGTCTGAATAAAAAAGGATGAAATATTAATTTGAATTAATTTCTTCAGATCCTTTGGATGAATTTGTAAGGTGTTATTTTAGGATCTTATAAAATATCCACATTTTGTCTTTATTTTTAGTGTTTTTTTTAAATTTTGATTTTAACCAAAGTGAATAACAAATCTTTCACCCTTTTACAGTAATATTTAAGCTACATAGTGACAATGAATCAGGACCATTCCCACAACCACGGTTGTCCTCCCTCCACCCCTTTAAATATATATCTATAGGGGACCCTGAGTTGTGGCACAGCTATAAGGCATCTGTCTTGCAAACACTAGCCTAAGAGTGATTGTGGTTCAATCTCCTGATGTCCCATATGGTCCCCAAGCCAGGAGTGATTTCTGAGTGCATAGCCAGGAGTAACCCTGAACTTCAAAGGGTGTGGCCCAAAATAAAGAATATATATGCACATATATATATATATACACACTTGTGCATATACATATATTATGTTGGTCATAGGGGTCAGTTTCAGTTTTCACAAGACATAAACCAGAATTTTATTTTCTTTACAATTCAGTTTTAACAAAATAAATGGGTAGGGTGATTTCAGAAAGTGGAAAACAGATACAACACAAATCATAGATGTACAATGATGCCCCTTGAATATTATTTATTTATTTATTTATTTGTGGCAAGGTAAATTGCTCCTGTGAAGTGAACCGGGCATCTGAAGGGAAGATGGTGTTCTGTGGTGTTCTCTTCTGAGGGCCTTCTCTGTTCTGCTCTGGGAATAAAGGCCCATTTACTGAGAATAGATGTCTTTTGAATTCAGGTTGTTAAGGCAACCTCCAGTTTGGGGAGCTACCTGGGAACTGATTTATAACTTTGAAATTTCGTATTTTGTTTTCTCAGTCCAGTGTGATTTTAGCAAGTAATCCCCATGTCTATTCTAGAGTATGCTTAAAGACAAGCCTGCTCTCCATTTTTACGGTTGAGTGGAATATACTTCCCAATTGTATGCTTAATTTGCAGATTTTTCTGCAAAGCATGAGGTTTATCTGCCCCACTAAATAAAATCCTATAATACCCAGAAGGGATTAAATAACACACAAGTCCTGTTCCCACCTCTGTCTCTTACTTTGAAGACTAAATTGATTCACAGCTCATCTTAGAACAAATGTCCTACTCCCTACCATGTCTCTTATTTCAGTATATTTTATTTCCAATGGAAAATGTTATAAAATCCTAAGGAAAATTATTATTTTATATTTATTTCTAAATTCCTCTAAGGTTTTACTGTCTTATCAAGCATTTTCCAAAAGCTGCCATAAAAATGTGATAAGTGAGCACTATCACCACAGCGTTTTCCGGACAAGAGCCATTAGAAATTTGCTTTCACTGACTAAATTGGAGGATTATAAAAGGACAGGAAAAAAATCTTTGGGTTCTAAATTTCATGCACTATTTAGCACTGGCAGATGGGGGAAAGAAACATGCTTTAGAAGCACTAGATCCTTCTGGTTCATGAGCCAAGGAAGATATGGCACTGGAATTTCACTAACAGTTATTGTATCATTTTAATATGGAATAGTTTTATTAACTTTTAGAGATCAGTATATAAGAAAAAGGAGATAAGGGGTAATAGGAAAAGGCACAGTGAAGAACAGAACATTCAGTTTGTGTTCACATTTCCCTACCCATTATCAGGCATATTCAAGGAAGTGCTATTAAGTATCACAAATTCCTTATCTTGAGAATTAACAAAAAGAAAGTTGTAAGAATAATTGCTCCAGAGATTACATTTTTATGTAAGTTATTGGTATATAATTGGTGTTTAGTGAACTGTCATGTATTTATAAAATGGTCCTTGAAGCATAGGCACTTACTATTCACTTAGGTAAGATGATAAATGCAGGAAAAAGGGTCTATTACATTCACATGAGTTACAGAAACATTAAGATTTTTTCATGAAAAAAAAAGAACTCATTGGGCGATGTTAGTTTGTAAATCTTCAAAGAAGAGTTAAAATTTAAATATGGTTTCATTGTTAGAACAATAGCAAATACAAAATGATACTGGAGAATTCTTGGAATTAAATATGTGAAGCCAGGCACTGAAAGTGCAAAATTGCATTGTTTGGTAAGAAGATGCTGAAGATCAGAAATATGTTTTTGATATTTTCCAAACCTTAACTTAAACTCAATAAAGCATGGTCTTATAGGTTAACTGATATATATACAACAGTGCTCATTAAGCTTTTGCTATGTATATAGCTTTATATAGAATTGAGAATAAATATAGTATGATTTCTGTTATCTGAGATTACAATGTAGTGAGGAACTCAACATAAATGAATAAATAAATAAATGAGAATGAAATAATGGAATGCTTTGTGCAAACTTTATCAGGCATCTAAATATTGGAATGGATTCATAAACATCTTTAGGTAGGCCAATTTTAAATAACCCATGAGAGATAAGAAGAACCTGACATGGAAAGCATAAAGATCAATATCTGAAAATGGGAACAAATGGAAGAAAAGATAAAGACAAAGTAGCCAAGAATATGAAAACATAGTCAGAAACTATTTGCTTTGGTCCATGAATGTTCGAAAACAAGCAGCATTAACATCATGTAGTACTCAACAGTGCAGAATCTTAGGCACCTTTTCTTAGGAATAAGACAGAATCTTCATTTAAAAATGATATTTAGGTTCCTTGCATATTCAACCCTTAGGAACATAAGAGATACAAGCAAAAACTTTTGATTAAGATGAAAAAAGTCTGTTGCAGAGAAGTGGAGGTGGAAACTAGACAGGGAAGGGTTGAGACTAGGTAAAATATAGAGAACATATAACATTTAAATGACTTTATATGAGAGTGATCTGAAGTAGGAAGAGAGCAAATGAGAGAGATAGCTAAAAAAGATAGAGTCAAGAAAGAAGTTGCTACAAATGAACAATGTGTTATTGAAGATAATTTGTGCATAGACTTGTGATTGGAGAAGGGACATTTACTTCACCAGATCAAGAGGAAAGATGGAAAGGATTTGTGCATTATACACTTACTGATGGGGATTAGAAAAGCTTCTGGTAAATTAATTATCAATGATGCATAAAAAACCAAATAGTAGCTATAATTAAAAGGGAGAGAAAGGTGGGAATTTGAAAAGTGAGAAGTTAATAAGCTGATCTTTGCAAAGTAGACTGAATAGAAAACAAATGGCAGAATTGCCAGAGTGCTTGGTGACTATATTTTTTTTTTATTTATGCTTTGTTTTGGGGCCAAACGCCAGCAATGCTCAGGGTCTACTCCTGGCTCTGTGCTCAGAAATAACTCCTGGCAGACTCAGGAGACCTTATGGGATACTGGAGATTGAACCCAGGTCGACTGAGTACAAGGCAAACAAGTGCAAGGTCCTACATGTTATGCTATTGCTCCAGTTCTTTTGTGACTACTAAAATATAGTAGTCCAAATATATAGTGGAATCCACTCAAATTCATGATTCTCCTACCTTTTTAATCTGTGCTGTTAATGGGTAGTCACAGTTGTACACTGTAGAGAAAGCAGATGGTTGGGTTCATATAGGTTGAAGTTAATGACCAAAAGCCATCCTTTAACATGCTAAGACTTCTAAATCATGTTATCACCAGTGTTTCTGTTCTATAGAAGTTACAGGTTAAAACCAGACACTTAAATTGAATGTCAATAACAGACTGCTGAGTATTCTCCAGTTTGTCCAGCTTATACATTTTTTCTGAAAGCTTCAGGGCAATGCATTGGTTTAGGTATTATCAGCCCCATTTTAGTGCTGAAACTTAATGTAAAGAGGCTTTAGTGAACTATAAAGAAGTGATAATATCAAGAGTCAAATGAAGGTATTTTTGAGTAGGTCTAAGGAGATTTTAAAATAGATCTTAAAACACTCTACTCAATTTCAATTATCTTAGACATGTAATAGAATTATCAAATGAACTTTTTAAGGGAAAGGGAAAGCAGAGCAGAGTGTTACTGAAGTGGAAAGGGTACTTTCCTTGCTCTTGTTCAACTCAGATTCCTAACTACTTGCATGGTCTTCAGCATTGTTAGGAGTGATCCCTGAGTGCAAAGTGAAGATCAAGCTCTCAACACCTTCAGGTTTGGCCCCCAAACAAACAAACAAACAAACAAACAAAAAAGCCTGATAAGATTGGGTGGAAGAGATGATACAGGTAAAATGATTATCTTGCATGCTTTCAGCCCTAATTAAATATGCATGTGGTCCCATGAGTAGTGTCAGAAGTGATCTCTGAGCACAGAAACAGGAGAAAACTCTAAATACTGCTCAGTGTGACCCCAAATTTCTCAATCCAAACAAACACTAGACCAAAAAAATGTCTGATTACAATCACATATGAACTACGTATAGTTTAAAACCTAGTTTTCTTTCTATTAGTACTTCTGATTTCATAATTCTATCAGGACCCAAGGGGCAGTATTTGGTGTTGGGGATCAAATGTATGCTCTGTGAAGTGCACTGCAAGTACGCTCCCTGCTTACTAAATTCCAATCTTAAGACACTTTTAGTTGCTTTCCTATTTTTGTTGGAGTTTATAGGTTTTCAAGATCTTATATCCTCCCTCAGTCTATTGATTTTGTTTGATTTATTCATCAGTATGCAAATATACCTGTCTGTTTTTTTGCCTACCTCTTACATAGTTATGAATCTGTGATAAAGAACATATGTAGCAATTTAATAAGCCAGATATTCCCTGAAAATTTATTCTAAATGACTCATTTGAAAAAAACTATCGAATAGGCATAATTATAAATAGAGAAATTTTATTCTATGATTTAATTCAAAGAGTTTCTCAGAGAAAATTAAATACTTTCAAGCCTTATGTAGCAGAAAGTAAGAAAAGCTACCTTCTTTGTACAAGCCGTGGGTAGGTAATAGTCATTAATGAGTGGCATAAAAGTTTTATTCTAAAAGAAAGTAAGGAATGATTTTATTCAGCAGTGAATCTCATACATAAACCAAAAGAATTCACAAGCTTAGCCAGCTTATCATAATGAACTTCCTATAGGTAGTTAACAAGAGCAGAACAAACAGAAAGTAAAATCTTCAACAATAATGATGCTACTTTTTTCTACAGTGAGAAAAGACTAAGCAGCTCTATGTTTCATAAGCCCATAAATAGACAAATATTACAGTGAAAAATTCGTGTCCATTAGCAAAGATTCACATGATTTCACTAAAGTTTATCTAAGGAAAACTGAAAAAGTAAGTCAGTGACTTTCCTGCTATTGTCTTAATATACTTCAAAATATTGTCATTTCATATTTGGTCTTGAATTTTTTCCTCTTAAATTGGTCTGGTAGGATTGTCAACATTCTGTGTGCTAAGCTCAGAATCAAGACCACCGCAGGATGTGACTCAATAAAGCAAAACCCAATCAAACAAAATGTATTTCAGATGAGTATCTTCAACAATATTTTAGGAGTGCTAAGGTAAGCATTTACCTTAAGGAATAGAACTTATAGACATTCTTTTTTGGTTGAATTGAAGTAGGCTTATAGGAGAGAGAAAATAACCAAGTACATTTGATTTTTTGTTTTATACACATAGTTTCAAGGAATATGGAACAATTATGATACTTTCATGTTGTAAATTGTGATATGATTGCATAAGAGATACTGGCAGTCCTGAATATCAAGGATTGGGGGGAGGATAGGCATTGTAGTTCAAAGGCTGATATAATATGATATGAAGGTATGCACAATATAAGTTTCTTAGTCTAAGATGAATGCTTAGGGCCATGACATTCAATGTTCAGTTCCACAGTGCCATATCTGGCAGTGCTGGCAAGAGTCTTGAGGAACCAGGGATCAAAACAATGAATTGCTTATACTAGGCATCTACTAACTAGACCATTTGCACTGCATCCCTAACACATCTTCATTGATGATTTTATTTGACTCACATCGTGACTAACAATAAATTTCTAAGAAGTGAGTACAGTAGACAAAAAAGAATGAATGAAGCAAATATTTTCCTGACTCTATGCTAGAGTTGTTCACCAAGAATGGAAATGTGGTTAGATGAAAGACCTATGACCTTAAAACAGAATTGTTAATGCTATGAGTATAGCCATTTTAAAAGTTATGTAGGGGGCCGGGCGGTGGCGCTGGAGATAAGGTGCCTGCCTTGCCTGCACTAACCTAGGATGGACCGCGGTTCGATCCCCCGGTTCCCCATATGGTCCCCAGTGCCTGCCAGGAGCGACTTCTGAGTGCATAGCCAGGAGTAACCCCTGAGCGTCACCGGGTGTGGCCCCCCCAAAAAAAAGTTATGTTATACTTTTAATATCTTTGTTCTGTTCTGCTATAACTAACACTTTTGACTGGCCTCTAGGAACTATGACTATATTGCCTTGCATGCAGAACAGAATAATGAGAGTTGGAGCAATATTATAGCAGGTAGGACTTTGCACACAGCCAACCCAGACTCAATAAACCAGCACTACCTCTGGTCCTCTGAGCCCACCCAGAGTAATCCCTGAATCCACATCCAGCCTGGGAGCTGCTGGGTGTGACCATTAAAATACAAATTAAAAAATAAAAACAAACAAAAGACTTCCAGATGTGTTTATCAGCAGAACAAGTATTTCCACTTTTTTTTCAAGCTTGTCCCTTTATATACTGTTATTCATGTAGCAATTTTAGTATTACTTACAAAGTATGAGCACATCTTATCTTATTACCATCTTCCTGAAACATCCCAAGAGATGTTCCATCTTTTACAGAATTCATTGCAAACTCCAGATGCCTCCAAGGAACTGTGATCTGGCCCCTCAAGCTCCCTCGCAGTCATTTTTTTCTAACTACTCTTCTTTTCTACTTTATCCGATCACCTGGGCTTTCTTAATATTCCACACTTGCCACCAATCCATCATCTTTAGGAACTTTGCAATTGTGTTTCAATGTTCCTGGAACACCTGTCACTCTAATATCCATAGCCTTGAGGGTTACTTGCCTCAGATTTCTTCTCCACCTTTGTTTTATGCGTGTCCACCCTAACTTCCCCTATCTCCACAGCATTTATTGCTTATTCTTCATATTGCACATTAATTGCTTTTTTGATTACCATTTGTGTTTTCTACTGGGAAAAAAAAACAAAAAAAGATTTTATTATATTTATAGCGATTACTTTTGTTCCTCAGTGTTTAACTTATACTGAGCACCGAGTTGATATTTGTCATAATGTTAAACAGACTTATTCATTTATTAATTGATGAATAAAAATTTTTACCAGGAAAAGAAATAGTTCTTCTTTAATGTGCATTGTTGCTACACCATACCCACTGCTGCCTGGATTCAGGCTGATCTTTTAAGCAAGTTGCTCTGTTGTCCTTTAAAATGTTGACATAAAGAATGTTTGACAATAAGAATAGTTTTCTTAAATTTTTTTAATTTGACTTATTTTCACTTTATTTTATGTATATATATATATATATATATATATATATATATACAAAGTAGTCGGGTGAACCACATGATTTGATATTGGCAAATAAATTGTCAAATTTTCCATACAATAAGTCTGTTTGACATTATCATTACATATTGCTGTTTTTTCCTTGTGATGAGGATTAAGAGATACTAATTTAATATTTAGAAATATATAATTGAAATGTTA
>PVKC010018029.1:0-19874 GCA_004027635.1 Crocidura indochinensis
GGCTCAAGGAAGTGGCTCTGGAGTCAGGGGGCATGAGGAGGGAGGACATCAGTCCACACGTGCTTTCCCTGCAGAATCAGCAAGCAGGCCGCAGCTGGAGGCCTCAGCCACAGGCAGCTCTTTCCACGCAGTCTTTAATGAGGGACACGGGAGGGGCAGGGGAGCAGGCAGGGAAGGTGGCTGTGCGGAGGTCTGTGGTGATTGAGGCAGAGTAGGACAGGAGAGGGTTAAGTGGCAAGAAAACTGTGGGGGGAGGCTGGACCAGAGGGCAAACAGAGCCTCAAAGCCTGGATAAATGGCCTTAATTCGCATGCTCTGCTCACCCCACTCCTTACGTGTTTACTCATATAAATTATCCCCAAGACCTGACACCTTTTTTCCCCTTGCTTTCCTAGAACTGATGAAAAAATAAATCCCGCAGATCCCAGGAATAAAAATGCTGGGATGCCATTCTGTCTGGTTCTTCTCAACCATTTAATCTGAGAAGAACCAAACCAGGTACCCTCTTCCTCCCTGAATGGAGAAAGGTAAAACAGACCAGGAATCCAGTAGAGAAAGAGACAATGGGGGGGCCACTCATCCCCCCACCTCAGGTCATTGGAAAGATCAGTGGCAGAGCGCTGGCTCTCCTGCATAGACCATGCAGCATGGAGGACCATGCAACTGTGAAGCAAAGAAGAGATAAGCAGGTATGGAGCCATTTTAGGAACTGAGGTTTGTCAGTCTGAGTAAGAAAAGGTCAAGGGGTAGATATAAGTACTTTTCAAGGGCCAGAGCGATAGTCCAGAGTTGGGTGTTTATATTGTATGCAGCTAGCCTGGGTTCAATCCCCAGTATCCCATGTGGTCCCCCAAGCCTCCCAAGGAGTATTTTCTGAGCACAGAGCCAAGAGTAGCCTCTGAGCACCTCGAGGTGTGGCTCCAAAAACCGAAAAAAAAAAAAAAAGTCCTCAAGCTTTAAGGTGGGACTAAACTGCTATACTAGACGATTAAGAACACTCGGAGACTGAGCAGAAATAACCATGCCTGCCATGAGGAGTGGGAAATGAGGACGGTTCCAGAGTTAATGGCAGGTTTTGGAGGTTCTCTTTGGGAGGTTCTCTTTGCCTCCCTTGGCAGAGGCAGTTTGAATACTTACCTATCTGGGGGCAAGAGAATGTTCTGGATGGCATTTCAAGGCCAGTTTCGGGTGAGTATTTGGTGAAGGGGTCTCATATCTGAGGATTAAAAGGAGTGAAGGCTCCCACACCTAGAGGAATTGGCCTCTTATGGTGGTTTCTTGTGTGTGCAATTGTCCAATAGGGCAGCTAGGATTCAACAAATGGCCAGAACTGCCACAGTGACTGCCAGGCATTCTCATCAGTACATCATGAAAGCAAGTGCCATTAGTAGAAAAGACAATACCTGCCAGGAGAAAAGGACTTCATAGGCCCCCCCAAATCCCAAGTGTTTATTCTAAGGCACCAGCAGTCCTGTTCCTAATAGAGAGATTGGTGGAGGTAGAAACAAAGGGGAAAGCTAACCAGTTGCCTGACCTTCTGCAGGGTTTCCTCTCCCTGGACCACTTCTTGTAAAACCAGAATGGAAGGAATTTGGAACCCTCAGATTCAGCCTGTCCTAGGAACCATGGAACTCTTCATCTCCTTTCTTGCCAAGAGCCCTGTTTCACCCAGTAAGAAAACAGCCCTAGTCTTATTGCATGGTCCAGTATCTATAGAATTGGGCAGAGTTGGTTGTTGAATTGCTGGAGTCTGAAGATTTACTTACGGTGGGTGAGTGCTGCTCCCTAGAAATGCTCGGGGACTTGGGAACCACTCTTGTGTAGATCTGACAATTTAGTGCCCAGCCTGGCAAGTAATGCATACTGGCAAAGAGTGATATTAGAAGTGGGTGGGACTATGCGGTACCAGGAGTCAAATCAGGTATCTTGAACACACGTACCTGCTTTGAGCCCCTATAAAAATGTTTCAACGCTGCATCAGGTTTCCCTCCTTGGCATATGTCTACCTCTTCCTCCAACTTTGCAGAACACCAAACTCACTGTTTAGATCACACCCTGTGTGATTTACTCCTAGCATTTGTGAAAACACAATCATGCCAGAGAGGAGTTAAGGTGCTTCCTTACATGCAACCAACCCCAGTTTGGTTCCCAGCATTGCATATGGTCCCTAAATCAACACAAGAAGTGATTCTTTCTCTCTCTCTCTCTCTCTCTCTCTCTCTCTCTCTCTCTCTCTCTCTCTCTCTCTCTTTCTCTTTCTCCTCACTGTCTCTCACTCTCACTTTCTCTCTCTCTTCCTCTCTCTGTGTGTGCGGAGTTTGGATGCCACCTTCATGGTTCAGAGGTTAGATGGTCACTAGTCACATGTTCCGTGCTCCAGCCTGACCATCTGCCCTTGCTGTCATTGATGCTTCAGAAAACAGAAAAAGGCGGAGTCAAGCTGATTCTTTTTCTCAGCGCTGATTAGGGAAAGCACAAGAGATATTTCCATTTTCCAGCAGGAGGTCCTGGGGGTCAGTTCATGCCCTGGCATAGCAACTTGTTATTGCCACCAAGTGAGTCAGTTGTGGAGGGGGAAATGTTTCATTTGAGAGTAACTATGTCAATAGGGCTTGGAATGAAGTGGTGTCATTCCCCTTAGAGAATTGTAGGCCATCTCCATGTGTCTGAGCCTGAGAAACTCGAGCCATCTCCATTGTCAGGACATTTTGGCTGACATTAGAATTTAGCGAACCCTGTCCCCATGCTCTATGTCTCTTGGCTGTCCCTCCCCATCCCACCTGCAATATCATCCAGCCACTAATCCCACGGGACTCAGGCATGTCCACAACAGAGCGGCATTTTCTGTGTCCTTTAGACTGAAACACAGTCTCAGTGAGAACAAGATGAAGGACGAGCCTCAAGTGTCAAAGCTGGGTGCTCAGGAGAGAGATAAGGGCACAGAGCCAAGAAAAACAGCCCAGCAAAGAAGATTCAGATGGGAAATACTGAGGGAAGCTTGTACCCGGACCAGGTGTAGCCTCACTCCTGACCAGTTACCAGCTGACTCAGTGCATCTAAGACAAAAGTGCCATTAAGCATGCATCTGCACCAGCTGGATTTCTCCAAGGCAATGGTTTCCCTGGGAATTTGCCAAAAATACAGACCCTAGGGATCCACCCCAGACCTTAAGGGAGACCCGGATGCTGAACCATCTTTGCACACTTGCAAGCTCAGTTCAGCCTGTGACCCAGCAGTTTGCAAAACATTGTGCTAAGCCCTCTCACCCACGGTACTCAAAGCTCAGACTTGGGCAGCACAGCTCTGAAAGCACCCTAGCACAGGTCGCCCACACCACTCCATGAACACTAAGTTGATGGATGAGCATATCTGATCAGCACAGAGCTCAACCAAAGAGGCAGGAAAGTTCTGGTTCTGTTAGACGTTCAAGGCACCAGACAGCTGGGGTCATGCATGAGGTCACACTTAAGCAGGTGGTTATGTGACCCCTGGGTCTAAGCCATGGGGCTCTTTGTTGGTCCAGTGCCACAGTCCAGTGAGGACACACAAACTGTAGGCTCAAGAGACTTCAAGTTTGGGCCTATGGTCAACCCGGAACTAGGAGTTGTGCACTGAACTTAAGCCACAATCTAGAACAATAATACAGCAGTTAGGGCACTTATTTGCCTTCCATGCAGTCAACCCCGATTCAATCAATCTCTGTTGGATATGAAGACACCCAAGAAAAAAGCATGTATAGCTAGAGATTTGATAGTCAGAGGCGAGGAGTAGAAAAAGGTTACCTAAGGACTATCAATTACCAGACCTACTGGCACCCCAGAGAATACGGGGGTGGGGGGTGGGGGGTTGTCCTTCATTCACTCTTTTATCTGTCACCTCTCTAAGAGGAAGACAATCTTCAGAGACATTACCTTAGCTTTACAGCACACATCCCTTTTTTTTTAAATGTAAAGACCCTCTTGGGTTTGATTAGCATTAGATAGGTATTCATTATTTGTCCTTCCTTTCATATTGATTGTTCCTGAAAAATAAATATCCTCCATGTAGGAAAGTCTGGCCTCTCAATCCACAAGACTGGAAGCACCCCTCCCCACCCCATCCTTTTCTCTCTTATTCTGTCTAGTTTGTTTGTTTTGCTTTGTTTTACTTTTTGGGCCACACCCTGTGACGCTCAGGGGTTACTCCTGGCTATGTGCTCAAAAATCGATCCTAGCTTGGGGGGATCATATGGGACAACCTGGGGAATCAAACCTCAGTCAGTCCTAGGTCAGACACATGCAAGGCAAACGTCCTACCACTGCACCACCACTCCGGCCCCTTGTTTTCTTTTCTTTTATATATTTTTATTAATATGTTTATTTAAGCACCATGATTGCAAACATGTTTGTAGTTGGGCTTCAGTCATAAAAAGTACATCCCCTTCCCCATTGCAACCGTCCCAACACCAATGCACCCATCTTCCTCCTCCCCCACCCCCTGTCTATATTCGAGAAAGGCATTCTATTTCTTTTGCTCACTACCATTTTCATGACAGTTGTTGATGTATTTATTTCTCTAACTGCACTCACCAACTTTGTGGTAAGCTTCATATTAAGCTCTGATCCTTTCGAACCTCATCTCTATTGTCTCTGGGTATTATCACCATACTATCTTTTATTTTTCTTAAATCCCACAGGTAAGTGAGACTATTTTGTGTCTATCTCTCTCCCTCTGACTCATTTCACTCAGCATAATAGTTTCCATGTCCATCCATGTATAGGAAAATTCCATGACTTCCTGTTTCCTGATAGCTGCAGAGTATTCCATTGTGTATCTATACCACAGTTTTTTAGCCACTTATCTGTTGTTGGGCATCTGGGTTGTTTCCAGATTCTGTCTTCTTTTCTTTTCTTTTTTTTCTTTTTCTTTTTTTTTCTTTTTTTGGTTTTTGGGCCACACCCGGTGACACTCAGGGGTTACTCCTGGCTATTCGCTCAGAAGTCGCTCCTGGCTTGGGGGACCATATGGGAAACCGGGGGATCAAACCGAGGTCCGTCCTAAGGCTAGCACAGGCAAGGCAGGCACCTTATCTCCAGCGCCACCGCCCCGGCCCCCCTGTATTCTTTTCTTAATCCTAGCAGCAACCCTGCTTCAGGCCCTTTCACCTGGAGCTGATCCCCAACAAACCCCACCCTCATCCCACAGGAGTTATCTATGAGCAAAATCAAAAATAAGCTCTGAGCACTGCTGGGTATAGTGTCCCCCCAATCAAAATCCATCAGTCAGGATGAGTGTCCATGATCCCAGATTTTTCCCCAGTTATCCTGCCTACAGAAGTCAAATTTCTGAGTTAGCCTTGCACGGAGGACTACCCCTAGAACAACAGGGGATCCCAGGACCGGGTACATTCAATAGAAAAAAGTAGGAAATTCCTGGGCATACCTGGATGAGCAAGTCCTGAGAGATATGGGTGCTGCCAACCTATCTTCAAGAAGCACTAATACAGACCCTAATTCAAGTGTGACTCAAGGGTTGAGAGTGGGTGTGCCTTGATCTGCTTCATGCTTCAAAAGGCCACTGTGGTGCCTCCCAGAGAATGTGCTCTGAGAGGCGGGGAGATCAATAAGTTAGTATCAGTGATGCAGACAGAAGCCAATGGTGAACAGGAGATAGAGAAAAGAGATTTTGCCAAGGGAGTGGTATGGATAGTAAACAAAAAAAAAAAACAGCCAGGTACAGACCCTAGGCTTTTTGCAGTGGGCACAAAAGCTTTATAGGAAGGGAGGGAGGGAGAGAGGATGAAAGAAAGGAAAAAGAAAGCAGGGGAGGGAAGGAGGGAAAAAAATAAGGAGGGAGGGATGAAGGGAGGGAAGGAGAGAGGGAGGAATAAAGAAAAGGAGTTAGGGAAAGATCAACACAGGACAATTACTATACAGAGTGATTCATGATATTTTTCTGACAAAGTAAAGTCTCACGCAGAATTTGTAATGGAAGAGGAGAGGGTGGGCCCACTGTCTGTTAAGTTAGGTTTTTCAACAGGATCCCATCCAGTGATGCCAGGGATGGGAGGCAGGTCCACTCCTTGCCAGCCTTTGTGTGGCTGTTTCGCAGGGACCACCAAGATTACATTGGAGTATAGCAGCCCTAGGGGCAGAGATAGGGAGCAGGGAAGTAATGTGTTGTCAGGTATCAGACAAAACATTGCACATACTAAGCATGTGCTCTACTCCTTGGGATATATCTCTGACTCCTACAAATAGTCTTGAAAACAGAATGTTTCTCCATAGACCAAACCATATCACTTCCCTCCCACCACCAGCACCACCACCAGTTTCTATGAGATGATGAGGATGACTGGTGGTGGCTTCCCTGCCCTTGTAAGAACAGATAGTATAGAGCTCCCTTCTCTCCACAGCTTCTCTATTCCATTCTGTTCTCTCCATTTCAATTCCAGGAAAAAGCCTGATCAACCCTGGGAAGACCTAACATACATCCTGTAGGCAACCCCACTATAGAATTCCAGCATTCTCCAGAAGTGTAGAAATGCTCAACTCACAAGACAGGAATCTGATTGTGACGGCTCAAGTTAACATGATGCCCATGAATAATGCCATTACACAACTGAACACACTTAAGGAGAAAATTCATGGACAGTAGAGGGACCGAGCCTAGGGCCCAGGCTGAGTGAGAATTCACCACCCAGGATTCCACTGTCCTAATGTAGCTTGAGATGGGACTATCTCAAGCATGATCACTTAGCTTCCACCCTGTTCATTGTATAAACAGGGGCAAGTAATTCAACCTCTCTTAGCCTTAGTCTCTTCATTTGTAAAATGAGAACAACTGATGTTAGTTAAGAGTAAGTTAGGAAGTGTTCCTTCATGTCAACCTTATTTCCTTTCCTAGATGCAAGGCAAGTTTATTTCCAATAAGGACAGGAAATAAAAATTATAGGCCCAAGAAGTTCATTTTCTTCCAAAGTGGCAGAGACCCAAAGAATTCACACTCATGCTTCACTTTTAGGGCATTCCTCAGCTTCCATGTACCTGGGTAGCCTCCAGGAACATGGTAACCACCTTGTTGGATATGGCAAGCATATGGGTACAGCCCAGTTAGCACAATGTCTGACTCATTCAGAAATGCTGGCAACACTCAGTGTTGTCAATGGCATTCCAAGAGAACATGGAACTTGAGGACTCTGAACCTTCTGATGGTTGGGCCCCAACGGAGAGAAAAATAATAAAGGTTTTTCCAAAACTGTATCCCCTCTTCTCTATGAGGGCAAATGTGCACAGTCATTTTCTGAAACACACTCTGTTCAGCCTTGAAGGAGGAAGGATGTTTCCCATCTATGATTTAGTGAAAATATGTGCCAGAGCCAGTTCTGAGAGTGTCCTGGTGCTAAAGAATCCAGAGTTCTTAGCTCCCTGGATCACTCCATGGAAGATCCCTGACTCCACTGGCCGGCGTAGTTACAAGCACATTCTAATGGTCCTCATGGGTCAGAGATGAGATATTGACCCAACTGTGCCAACTTAGGCCCAAACATCCACCTGGTCTTGATTGAAAATGCAATGTCACTGCACAAGTTCAGCCCAATCATTCTGTTTTATGATGAGGGGACACAGGAGCAGAGGAGTATGAGGAGCTTCCCTTTATAAAGAGGCATCTCTCTCTCTCTCTCTCTCTCTCTCACACACACACACACACACACACACACACACACACATGCACGCACGCACGCACATGCATATACACACAGCTGGACTCACTGCCCCACCAAAAGGTGGAGGGCAGAGATGTCAGGAGACTATAACATCTGTTAGATTTTTTTTTCCCATCAGCAGGGCAATGACATCATGTGCTTCTTTTGGATAATTTGCACATTATCAAGCTAATTTTCAGATTATCTAATCAGCTGCCATCACCCTTAATCAACTCGGCTCTTTCAGATCTGCAGGGTACAACATGTCCTCCAAAGGGGCCTAGCGCTGAGGCCCTTCCTTCTCTCAATAGGATTGAGAATTTCAGTGCTCAACACAGCATTGTGCCATGGAAGACTGGCCCATAACTTAGGCCAACCCTGCTGATTCTCCCTGAAGATAAAGAATTGGTTTAAAATGCAGGTATCTGGGGCCAGAGAGATAGCATGGAGGTAAGGCATTTGCCTTTCATGCAGAAGATCATTGGTTCTAATCCCAGCATCCATATGGTCCCCCGAGCTGCCAGGAGTGATTTCTGAGCATGGAGCCAGGAGTAACCCCTGAGCACTGCTGGGTGTGACCAAATAAATAAATAAAATGCAGGTATCTGGGGCTGGAGCGATAGCACAGCGGTAAGGCATTTGCCTTGCACAAGGCCAACACAGGACGGATGGTGGTTCAAATTCCAGCATCCCACATAGTCCCCCGAGCCTGCTAGGGGTGATTTCTGAGAGCAGAGCCAAGAGTAACCCCTGAGTGCCTCCAGGTATGACCCAAAAAGAACCCCCACCAAAAATGCATGTTTCTAAGATATTTCTTTGTGAGCAGTTGTAATATGTAAACAAGCATTTCATACTCCTTTGTGTAAAGGAGACTGAGGCTGGAGAGATACAATGGAGGTAAGGCATTTGCTTTGCATGCAGGACAGTGGTTTGAATCCCGGCATCCCATATGGTCCCCTGAGCCTGCCAGGAGCAATTTCTGAGTATAGAGCCAGAAATAATCCCTGAGCGCTGTCGGGTGTGACCCAAAAACCAAAAAAAAAAAAAAAAAAAAAAAAGGGTTAAAAAAGAGACTGAGGCTAGAGAGATAGTATGGTGGATGAGATGTTTGCCTGGCATGTGACCAACCCAAGTATGATTCGCAGCATGACATATGGTCCCCAGAGTATCATACTCAGGAAGTGGTTCCTGAGTGCAGAGCCAGGAGTAACCCTAGGTGTGCTTCCCCCCCCCAAAAAAGAGGGAGAGCACATAACAAATGTCCAATTTATTGTAATCTTCTAGCCATTGTAACAGAATGATACTAACACAGTTGGGCATAAAAGCTGCTTCCAACTGTGACCCCTGCCTATATTTCTACCATTCTTCTGCAACTCCAAAATCAATTACCAATTCACCAGAAGATTCCCTAGCTCCCTAAATCTACAACTGTCAGACCCAATGACTGGAGATACCATGCAGACCATTTCCTAGGTCTCCTTAGCTTGTGCAGACATGCCTTCCTTCAGTCCAAGAAAACCTCTCCCTCCTGGAAAATTCCTCTGTGATGTCCAAAAGCCTGAATGCAACAGTACTTAAGCTTTCCTGTGCACCAAAATGCTCGGGGGGGGGGGGTGTGTTTAAAACATAGCTTGATAGGCCTTAGCCACAGTCTCTATTTCAGGTCCTCTTGTGAAGGCAAGAATTTGCAGTCTTCAGAAACTCCCAAGAGTTTGCAACCTGTACAAACTCTCATGACCATATTACAATCAACCTTAGACTGTCAGCTTCTCAAAGACAGGGCCTATGCAGTATGCAATACATGGTTACTAATCAAATAGATGAACGGAGAGATAGATGGACAGATGGATGGAAGGACAGACAGATGGATGATGAACAGAGAGACTGATGGATGAATGTATGAACAGATGGACAGATCAGTAGATGGGAAGATTAGCAGATGGATGGATTGCTGGATGGATGGGTGTGTGGATGGATGAATGGATGAATAGTTAAAACTGAATTGATTTACATAGTGTTTCTCTCCATATCCAGGATCTCATAAATATCCTCCTTTCTCTACCTCCTCAGAAAGCACCTTGAAGGCATCATCTATAAAAGATACCCACTGTGTAAAGGAGGTAATAAGAAAATCAGAAAAAGTAATTGGAAGCCTGTGTCAAAGGTGTTCCAAACACCTAACTAGGTTCCTCTAGAAGTTCTAACAGTTACCTGAGTGATCTTGTCAGAGACCTAAGAAATCTGGTCCTCCAACCTTCATCTTCTAGATAGTCTGTGTGTGATGTGTGTCTCTATACACAATGAGACGCGTGCGAAGAAGATGGCAAGAGAAATGGAGAAAGAAAGAAGATTCCAGCCTCACATAGCAGAAAAAGGACAGCAATTCAGGGAGAGCAAACCCCCCTCTCCTCCAAAAATTCTCTCCCACACCTAGTATCTGCACTCCCAGAATATCTGGGCTGCCAGTGGCTAGGGTTAAGAGAGCTGGCACCGAGGGAAGAAGGAAGTCCTACTCAGAAGCAAATGCAATCATGCGGGGGAACAAAGGGAGATCTTGCAGAGGGGAGGGCAGGAGGACTGTGGAGAGCTGAGGCTGCAGTGTGCAGGGCAGCCTTGGCAGGGGAGGCCATGAGGGCTCTGGCACTCTCTGCCATTTCAGCAGCAGCAGGCATAGGGATGAGCAATGTGCTTGGCTGGAGACATGGCTGGGGGCTGCGGCAAGGGACAGCAGGAGGAATAATGTCAAAATGGCTCCCCTGCTGCAGGGTATAAAATCTCTGGCCCTGAAATCTCCTGGTCTGTGGAACTGTCATGTGCAGAAAATGCCCCTATAGCTCTGCTCAACAGGAAAATGGCAGCATTCCCTCTTCTCTGGAGTCCAGAGCTTTTTGCAGGTGGGGGAGATGGTAGCTGCCAATTCCTGTCTCCCTCTCCCTTCCAAGGCCTGGCCCCGGGGAGGATCAATCAAACTGAGACCTCTGGATGCTGCAAAGCTGCCACATTCGATTCGCCACTCAGCCCCAGTGGCACTTAGGGGCAGAATAAATGGGAGCCGATGCATACCCCAAACAGTGGGAGCAGCTAATGACCGGGTATTAATGATGCTGGCAATTAGTGCTCATGAGAAATGGTTGGGGGGCTACTCATGAGGGGGCAAGGAGAAGAACATCTGAAACAGCCAAACACACCAGGGGCTTTTTCTTTGGAGCAAAGAACCTGGGCAGAGTCACCACCCTGAATTTGTTTTTAAAAGGGGGGGGGGGTGAGGGAAGAGGGAAGGAAAGGCTCTATGGACACAAAGGGTTCTTCTGCAATACCCTCCTGGCTGGCAAAATTGTGGCTGATCAGAGCAGATATCTGAACTGCAAAGATATTTATTATTTTTTTTTTGCAAAGGTATTTATTTGCAAGCATTCTGGAACCAACTTTGGTGCCTAAAGGCAGCTATTCTCAGAGGTTTCAAATCCCTGGGGGTAGTCCAGTGGTTCTTTATGATGAACCCAATTTCCCTTGAACAGAGTGAGAAGTGGGTTGGACATAGGGTTAGGACAAATGTACTCTCTGACAAACCCCTAGAGAGGGGAACAAGTAGCCACTTCTCAGGGATGCTTCTTCCAACGAGGAGGAAGAAAGACAGTGGCTCAAGGTAAGGCCAGCAGGAGCAGAAGACAGACCTGTGAGAACATGGGATGAGATACCAGTGGATAGAGATAGATGCCAGCACCCACTTCGGAATCCCCCAGTCCCCCAGAGGGATCTGCATGATCAGTTAAGAAGAAACATTTATATCCCAGGTATCTGCATGTGCCTGGAGGGGGTTGGGGGCATGAAGCAGCCCAGGCCTTTGTCCGTCATCAAGCACACATGCGAATGCACACACACACACACACACACACACACACACGACAGACAAAGGCTGAGTGCCCATGCTCTCCAGCATGAGTGAAGCTCTACACTGGCCTGACATTTGCAAAGAGATGTAAAGGAGATAAGCCAGCAGGGCAAGGGGGGGACGTTGCGAGTAAGCAACAAAACCCAGCCCATAAATACTTTAGAGGGCAGCCATCACTATGAAATACCTTCCAGATAGCAACCCAAATCAAAGGAGAGCCTTCTCAGCCTCCCAGAGGTAGGAGACAATAGCTACCCTTGGCCACTGAGATCTGACAAGGGATAAGAGGAGAGGGCTGGGAGAGCAAATCCCAAGAGTGCCTGTGCAGGTCAATAGCCTTCTTTCTGAAAACCAAAGGGGGTTGTGGGGGTGAAGTGAGGAGCCATCCATAGAGAGAAGGCAGAGACCTCAGCATTATAAGAACTGAAGCTGGGGTGGAGGGAGGGGGACAATAAGAGAGGGTTTGGGGCTCAGCTCTGTCAAACCCTCCTGGCCTGCTTTTCAGATTCTGTCCAGATGACAAGAACAAACCGCCCATTGATGCCTGCTTTCATTCTTACTCATTTCCGGGGTTCAAGACCTTATAAGAAAATACAGGTCGTCAAACCTGCCTTGAACTCCTAAAGTAGGAATGAAACCAGACATTATAGAGTACAGTCTTTTCTCCTTTCCCTAAATTTCATATGTTAAAGTCTTAATATCAGTTTTAATACCTCGGAAGGACAACATTTGCAGACAAGGTCTTAAAGAAAAAGGAAGCATTAAGGGTTGGGGTAGGACAGTATAGGCCCTATAGGAGCAAGACCCTAAGTTTTTTCCCTGACAATTTAAGTCCCCCTATCCTGAACACTGCTGGATGTGGCACTGATGTCCTGCCTCCACCAAGCACTGCCAGGCCCGAGTCCCATTTCAAAAACAAGCATTAGAGAGGAAAGCATGCAGGGGTCAGTGCTAAATCTTTTTTGACTTGCTAATTTATACTGGAAGTTGGGAAAGAAAAGAATAAAAACCCGAAACCCCAATCGTTAAGATTACCTGTGGTCTTGAAAGCTCAATATCCCTGTGACAAGTCCCCCAATACATTATTAGCTAAGAGTGTTCAAAGGAATGACAAATGCACCCAAGGTGGTGTTTCTTAGGAAGCACCCAAAACCTAGAATCAACCAAAAATATCTGACGTGCCAGGATGGGCAAGAAAACATTATGAATATCTGTCCAATTTGACACACCAGGGATTTATTCAGTTCAGGGAGTGTTGTGAGTAATAGATCTGGTATATGACACTGGCCAGGGAAAGACATTTACTTCCATCATTACCATATTGCCTTACCTCTAGGTACAGAGCAGCCTGTGTCATCACACCCCCCAACTCTTATAGCCCACAGGGCTCTACTGAGCCAGGGGCAGTTGGGGTTGGGGTGAAAGGGCCAACTCACCCCAGGATATTAAGAATAATCAACAGAAGACACCGAAGGTGCTAGATATGGACAAAAGGAATGTTCTATAGCTCTCTCCCACCTCCACCTCATCATGGTCCGGTCCAATAATGGGGAACTCACGTCTGTGATTCTCATTTCTGTGGTTGGGTGGGGATCGAGTCTCTTGGTCTTGGGCTTCATCCCCCTCTTCACTGGCCAAGTGAGTGTGAGCGTAGTGATAGCTGAGTCCAGGCCGGTTCTTGTAGCGCTTGCCACAGACTAGATGGGAAAAGAAGAGAAGAAAGGAAAAAGCATTGTTAGCCACCTCTCCAGTCACTGCCCCTGTCTCCATTCACCCTGGAGCTAGGTTTCTCTTACAAAGTGTCTTCCATTTCCAACATTTCCTACCATCTTCGTAGAATCAGCAGTATGACCATATCAACCCATAAGAAAAAGTACCTAGATATAATGGGCACAAGCTGAGTGAGTCCTCCACCACTTCCTGAATTTGAGAACCCCTGCTGGATCTTACTCTCTCTGTGTCTTCATTTCTTCTGAGGCTAAATACCAATAAGAGTATTTCCCTCCTAGAGTTAGAGTGATGAGACAGTGGGTAGGGCGTTTGCTTTGCACATGGCTGACTTGGGTTTGATCTCCAGCATCTATTTAGTATGAGCACTGCCAAGAGTTATTCCTGAGAGCAGAGTGAGGAATAACCCCTGAGCACTGTCAGGCATGGCACCAAAACAAAAAGACTGTTCCCTCCTAGAATGAGGGTGGCGAGATCATTTCTTTGCAAAACACTTAGGAGAGTGAACGGCCTGTGACAAAGGTAATGGTATGTTACGTTTAACACTGAAGGACATGAGAGTTGATTCTAGCCAATACTTTGTGAGGCACAGATTGGGCAAGTGAAATCCAACAAGGCTCAGAGTTTGGCCTGGGAACACACAGCTGATGTAGTAGAGTCACTAGAACCCAACTCTTTAGTCCAAAAGTCTTTTTGAGTGGATCTGGGTGGGGGAGGGATCGTTCTAATAAAAAGTCAATGGTTTTATGCCAGGAAAACATATCCTGGTTCTACTATAAAGGCCATGAAGCCAGGAATCCATGTTTAAAGCCCAGGAATGCTCAGCAGAAGTTTTTGGGTATCAAAAACATTTTCCCTGTTCCCCAGGCAGTTTCTAAATCACACACTCCCTCCCAATAACACAAGCACTACCTCCCAAGTGAACAGGAAGAAAAAAAAGGAGCAAGCCTTTTTGAGATGGCTTCTCAAAGGTCAGAAGAACCAAGGTTCGTTGCTCAGAACTGTAAAGGAAATCAGGTCCTCACGCACTCTCACAGGAGACCCAATATCTCACCCTGGGCTGGTACTGCTAGTCACAGAAGCCCAGAGGATCTTTCAGGAAAAAATCCTGGACCAAATCTCTCATCTTGGGGCCGGAGAGATAGCATAGAGGTAAGGCATTTGCCTTTCATGCAGAAGGTCATTGGTTGGAATCCCGGCATCCCATATGGTACCCTGAGCATGCCAGGAGCAATTTCTGAGCATGAAACCAGGAGTAATCCCTGAGCACTGCCGGTGTGACCCAAAAACCAAACCAAACCAAAACAAAACAAAGCAAAACAAATCTCTCATCTTATACCCACCTCTCCAGTGGAGCAAATCCCCCTGATATGCCAAAGGTGGCAGATCCTCAGAGTCCCTCCCTCTGCAGACTGGCACCGGAGCAGATACTTCACACAGAAAGAGCACACCTGTCTCTCAGACCTGACTTCAAGCCCCAGTCAAAGCTGACTGACTTGGTGACCATAACAGTTAAGTCACCTTTTTATTTCTAGTAGAGTTTGTTGTTGTTTGTTGCCGTAGTTCTATTCTGTTCAAGATTTTAAGGTGTTACCACAGTATACCCTTCACCACAGAAAGTATGTCCTAAGACCACAGAGGATAATGTTAGACCTTATACTCACCATATTTTCCCTATAGAAAGATACATATATGTGAGTTTCATTTACAACTGGCGCTGCAAGCATTTCACCATAATAAAAACACAAGCTATCACTACAAAACATTATATTGAAAGTTAGGGGGCCGAAGTGGTGGCACTAGAGGTAAGGCATCTGCCTTGCAAGCACCACCTAGGACAGACCGTGGTTCAGTTCCCCCTGTATCCCATATGATCAACCCCAAGCCAGGAGCGATTTCTGAGTGCATAGCCAGGAGTAACCCCTAAGCGTCACCAGGTGTGCCCCCAAAAAACAAAAAAACAAAACAAAACAACAAAAAACAACAAAAAAAAAAGAAAATAAAGTTAGGTGAATGTGGTCTGTATCTTCAGTCATCTTGACCCATGGTTGACAGGTAAGTAAAATGCAGAAAATCTTAGAGGTGAGAGTGCTCAATACGACCACAAGCAACAACTAATCATGTCATCTTCTCAATTCTCATTTACTCAAACTATTTCTTTTTTTGTTTGTTTGTTTTAGTTTATTTTAGTTTTTGTTTGTTTGTTTGTTTGTTTTGGGGCCACACTCGTTGACACTCAGGTTACTCCTGGCTCTGGGCTCAGAAATCGTCCCTGGCCTGGGGACCATATGGGATGCCGGGGAATCCAACCACTATCTGTCCTAGGTTAGTGCATGCAAAGCAAATGCCCTACCACCTGTGCCACTTCTCTGACTCCTACTCAAACAATTTCATTGTCTCAATTTAATTCATATGGAAGAGTCACTGAGGGGCCAGCGAGGTGGCGCTAGAGGTAAGGTGTCTGCCTTGGAAGCGCTAGCCAAGGAAGGACCTCAGTTCGATCCCCCTGCGTCCCATATGGTCCCCCCAAGCCAGGGGCAATTTCTGAGTGCGTAGCCAGGAGTAACCCCTGAGCATCAAATGGGTGTGGCCTGAAAAACAAAAACAAAAAACAAACAAACAAACAAAAAAGAAGAGTCACTGAGACAATGTTTTAAGAGGTTTTTTTTTTCCAATTTTAAATAAGTTGGAATTCATGCCTTTCTGTTTTGAATGACATATGAGGTTCATTTTTACCCTATTAAATTTAAGTGCTCTCTTTAAATCTTATTTTTAAGTTTTACTCTAAAAGAATTTTATGGGGTCACCCTTTCAATATCAACAAATATATAATTCTCCTTCTGTTTCCTGATATGGTAAATTATGCTGATTTCCTCGTGTTGTCTATTTGGACTATTCCTGCATTCTTTGAAGTACTCTATTTGCTTAGAGTGTATCATCCGTTTAATACACTGTCATATTCTGTTTGTTAATATTGCATGTTGGTTTATATTCAGAATTAAGGTAGATTATCATTTTAGACTATATTTTATCACATTTTAATTTTTTGTTCTAAATATGTTCTAAAACATATTGAGGAGTTTTGTTGGATGCTACTATGCAAAACTCATTCTTTCTGTGCCTTTTTATAAATTTATAAATCATTAGGTTATAAATAGCCAGAAGAAAGCATCTCATTCAGCACCCAGTACATAATAGATGCCCGATAAGTTATAACAACTTATTACTATCAGTTATTAAGAAGAATATCAACTTAGTTTGTTCCATCTTAAGTTCTAGAACCTTCTGACAGATACTCCTGACCTCAAACTACAGAAATTGGTCATGAGTTGGGCTTTCTTGAATCTGAAACTTATGTTGATAAAACAACCAACTGAATATAAATTCAAGTACTACTACTCACCACCTCCACCATTATTGAAAAGCTCCAATTAAATGACATTTTATACATATATATTCCGTTCACATTTGGCACTACGGGCCTACTGAAGTCTCTGCACCTGTATTCTGGTGCTGCATGTGAATTTCTCAATTTAGCCTCTTAAATGGCCTGAAGTCAATAACCATCAAATTATGAGGTCATTGGATATGAAGCCATTGTGACTAAGCATAGCGTTGTTGATTAGTAAATGTTCTTAAGAAATAAAAATCATACTACGACGGGGCTGGAGGGATTTCATGAATGTCTGGAGTGACACCAAGTGTTTCCACATGTGCCCCCAAACCAAAAAAATAAGCCAAAACAAAGCAGAATGATCCTACCCAGACTTACACGAGGAAGTCTTATCTGCCTCTGTCAGTTCCCCCTATGCTCTGCCTCTCATTGGTGTAATTTTCTTATGTCAATTACCACCCATTGTCTCCCTTAATCACAAAATGTTCAGGATCCTAATCAGCATTTGGTCTATCTAATTGTTTTATTCCCACTACTATTCTAGAAGCCCATATTGGGACAAGCCCACTGATAGGGAACTCGCTACCCATTTAAGGAGGCATTTCTTCTTTGGATTCCTAGAATCACTATAATGTTCACACACACAGTAGACATAATGTCTATAGTAATAGCGATAGAGAGTAACCTTTCTGAAAGCATTTCATAAAAATTTCATCTGATGTCAACAACTCCGCTTCATATGTTACCAGGCACATAGCATACCTTCAAAATGTATTTACTGAACTTGGAAACACTTTGTGGGAAAGTCAAGCGATGGGGGAAGGCGTCAGCATGTAGAAGCTGATCCATCTATCCATGCTAATCTCATATTAAAAGTCCTTAAAACTAATCAACACAAATGCAAGCAAAAATATTTCCTTGATTCCTTCCCACCTGGAGTCATTAATTTTAGCAAATCTTTCTCTAGACAAGACTTTCAAAGAGTTACCCCAAGATCAGTCCGAAAATCATAACCTCGGAACCTGTTAGAAATGCCAATCTGGAGGACTCCTCCCCGACTGAATTAGGGGCTCTGGGAGTAGGGCCGGTGGCCTGGCTAAAACAGGACTCCTGGTTGATGATGTTGATTGTCACACCTTAAGAAACACTGTGCTAGAAGAATAAAAGAAATAATAGAACCAGACTAGTCTCTGTCTTCATGCCCCTGGTTATCTGGGTCAGCATGTGGGACAAAGCCTAAAGCCTGGGGATAGTTATCAGGGGACAAGACAGGCAAAATGTGGAGTCCTAGAAAACAAAGCTCTCACCCACTGATCCTACACACAGAGCCCTCTAGATTGGGCTTTGGATTACTACCTACTTATACCAGTTCACTGCCTTCAAGAAAACGACATATACTAGAAGTTCCCAGCTTGGTTGCCCTTCCCCAGCTACTGGAGCTCCACAGTCTACCAAAGGGAGTGGGCATGCCAGTAAGATAGAAAAAGATCTGACAAATGCAGCAGAGTGAGTGAGCATGGCCAGTGGGTCCAGTACTATAAGGGGACAAAGTGAGAGTTTCTTGGAGGAGTAGGATGGAGACAGGAGATGAGGAGAGCAAGCATATTCATACTCCAAAGCATGTTTCAATCAGCATCTTTTTTTTTAATTTATTTATTTATTTATTTTGGTTTTTGGGTCACACCCGGCAGTGCTCAGGGGTTACTCCTGGCTCCATGCTCAGAAATTGCTCCTGGCAGGCACGGGGGACCATATGGGGCACTGGGATTCGAACCTATGACCTTTTGCATGAAAGGCTAACGCCTTACCTACATGCTATCTCCCGGGCCCCTTTAATCAGCATCTTTAGGGGAGCTACAGATAATGCAGCAGAGTGTGGGAGGTAGGGCAGGTTTGAGAGCAGCAAACATCAGAGGAAGGCGGGCAGAACTTTATCCTGAGAATGAGGAACCAGGGCAGAACTGTGTGATGAGGACCAGCCTTTCCAGATGGAGTCTTAGAGATGCCACTTAAGACGGAGAAGCAGAAATGAATGCAAAGTGACAGCTGTTTCTCTTCTCCAGGTACAAACAATGGGGAATTTCAGGTGAGAATAGGATTAAAGAACCAAAGCAGAAAGACAAGCACAGCGTCCAAGCCCCACCACCTCCCAGACTGGTCCAATCCCAATTCCCCAACCTACCCTCCTAACTCATTCAATTGCTCCTAGCTTGGGGGACCATATGGGAAACCGGGGGATTGAACCACGGTCCGTCCTAGGCTAGTGCAGGCAAGGCAGGCACCTTACCTCCAGCGCCACTGCCAGGCCCCAACTTTTCTCTTCTTTAACATTTCTTTCTGCTACAGGTCTTTGCACAAACCTCTCCTTGTTTCAAATGTCCCCCAAGCCTGAGTGCACCTGAGTAATACTTCATTGTCCTTCAGATTGTGTGCTCAGACCCTTTCCCAGAGTAGCCTCCAATTACAATCAGTACCCCGGGTTATTACCTTCTGAGGACTGATGGGGTCTCAGTAGGAAGCTCCCCCAAGAGCCGCAGGAGCTGAGCATGTGCATGTGAGCTGTGTGCATGTGTGTGAGTATGTTGAGTGTATGTGAGAGTGTGTGTGCACATGCTCTTCTGCACCCCAAGTCATCAGCTAGGGTCCTGACTGTCTGCTTAATCAGCTAAGAGGACATCAACAGGTCCCAGGAAATGGAACCCCCAACCTCAGGAAGAAAAATGAGCTTAGACTAGTTTGGGCTCAGGGAGGAGCCAGGATGTAGTAACAGAGTTCAGAATCTGAGATAAGAGTCAGGAGAGACTGTGGCAAAAAAAAAAAAAAAAAAAAAATGAAGGAAGGAAGGTGGTGCCAGACCAGAACTCAGAATATATCTATCTCTTAAGAGTCTGGTCACAAACAAAAAAGTGAAAGATCACTCTGGAGTCAGAGAGATAATTCAAAGGGCAGAGAACAGAATTTACATTCAGGATGCCTGGGTTTGATCCAAGGTATCTCTTCATTCCTTGAGCACTACTGGAAGTCATTCCTTAGTACAGAGCAACATGTAACCCCTAAACACAAAGAAGAAAAGGAAGGAAGGAAGGAAGGAAGGAAGGAAGGAAGGAAGGAAGGAAGGAAGGAAGGAAGGAAGGAAGGAAGGAAGGAGGGAAGGAGGGAAGGAAGGAGGGAAGGAA
>PVKC010018030.1:0-19875 GCA_004027635.1 Crocidura indochinensis
CTTTTTTTTTTTTTGAGGGGGAGGCACATCCATCTAGGGTTCTGGGAATGGAAGCCAGGTCAGCCACTACAAGACAAGTACCCTACCCCCTGTATTGCCTCTTGCAGAGCATTTCTAACCCTCTTTAAGTCTCCAGTGTGCTGATCTAAAGGAGTCTCCAATACGCACGGCTTTGATTCTGCGAGCGAGAGAAATGCTTTTGTTTTTGCATTCACTTCCAAACATTACCTTAAGGAAAGGAGGCCACCCAGTGCACTGGGTGAAAAAAAATGTGTGCAGAAGAACAGATGAGCAGAGATGTGTCACTCCCAGCTTCTAGGTGTCCAGAGGGACTCAATGGAGCTTTTCTTAGCTATTTAGAGCCCAAAGCAGGCTGGGTGAAGGGCTTTTCAGATAGCAGGGAGCATCCTCCAGCCTCACCCTAGAGTAGCGCTCCCTCCTCCCTGGCCTGGGACCCAAAGAGGGACAAGAAAACCCTCTTTGTTCTGGGCAGACAGTACAAAGCCTCGTTGCCATAGCAGCAAGAGCCATTTCCTCTGGCTCTGCTGGGGCAGCAGCTCAGCTGGGCCTGGGCTCAGGCCCTGAGAAGCAGGGAGCAGAGGTCAGTCTTGTATGTGGGGGGTCTGAGCTGTGTAGAGTGCAAGCAGGAACTAGAAGTTGGCAGTCACCAATACTGGTTTTCCGTTGTCATCCAAAGCTGGGTCAAGGGTACAGCCCAGGGCTGGGGTTGGAGCCAGGATGTGGGCACCCAACTGTGGAGGCAGGACTGCCCAAATGCTGAAACCTGGCTGGGATATGGCCTCACAGAGCAGGGAGGTGTGGAGAAGGGAGGGAGGGGAACCTAGACTCTGTCTCTTAGACTCTGAAATATCAATGAGGCTAAACTTCTAGAAAAAAGCCCAACAGCTCTTTGCTGACTTGTCTCTCTCCTCTATCTGTTGAGAACTGTGGGAAGTGTGCAGGGTGGCAGAAGGTTGGGAGGATTAAGGGAGATTCTAGGACTTCAAGAAGCCTGAACTGTGCTAAGTGGGGCTGGTTGGGTGGGGTGGGGGTAGGGGGCTGGTGAGAAAGACTCACCTCCCTCTGGGCTTTCTCTGTGCAGAAGATAGAGCTGTTTTACATGTTAAAGCCAGTGGAATTCAGTCTCAACCTGGCCATTTCAGATGGAAGGTGTGTAGATGTTTGCCTCACCAAACTTCAGTTTCCTCAACTTACCTCTTAGTATTTTTCAAGAGCATGCTCATATTTCAATGCACAATTGTAGCACCCTAGTTTTTCAGTCTAAACATTAATTTATAGACATCCACCCCAAACCATAGGCAATTTAATAATAAATGATTTTTAAGTAATATGGGCACAATATTATTTTCAGTTACACATAATGGGGGCCAAAGAAATAGTATAGCAAGTAGGGCGTTTTAGGGCACAAGGCTGACCTGGGTTTGATATCTATATGATCCCCTATGAGCCCTCCTTCCCCCAGGCTTCCAGGAGTAATCTCTGAGCCCAAAGCCATTCACATATAATGGTTGCACTCTACTTTTCTAGAAAAATTTGGCATAAAGTGGGACGGTAATGTGGGGAAATGCTTGGGAAAAAAGTGTGCAGAAGTTGAGGGGCATCATTGATGCAGAAAGTACTCCTTCCACAACAGTTATGAACAGAACTGTTAGGAGGTGAGGTAGATCATACAGGCATTTTTCTAAGTCAGAAATGCCAGCAACTGCATCAGCTTTCAGCTGACATGGGCATGTGGGTGTGTGTGATGAGCCCTGTATGGGTCTGTATGGGGCTGTGGGCGAGCACAGGGACTTGTTCTACTCATTCCCCACATAGCCTGGGAAGACGCACGGCTTGTGTCTCTGTTCCTCCTCTGTGTCACAGTAATAGGAAAGTGTCAAGAGAATGAGATGAACGAACACAGAGAACCGCATCAAGGAACACTTGATCTAAAGCTGGTGCAAAATGAAGTTTCTTTAAGTGAATTAATCCAGTGACTTGGGGCCAAAAGTAACACGAGAGGTCCTCCCAGATCCCCCATCAGGGTTGCATCCCAGTCACTTATCTGAGATTGAGAGTATACTAGCTATGGCTCCTGCTACTGGCCCTCTGTGGTTTCTTCTTTTGTCCAGCCCAAGTTCTCCCACCCTCCACTCTAATGATGCTCCATTGTCTGTTCAGTTGGTGCCAGTGTGTTAGTAACTTAGTGAGCCACTGCTCAGGGTTCAATTCTTTCATGTCTCTCCTTGTTTGCTTCCTTTCTTCCGTTCTCCTTCCTTTTTGAAACCAACTGCTATTGGGAGCTTGAAGTTGATTGGAGTTATCTAGAAACCCAGAAAGCATTTAAAAAAAGAAAAACAGACCTATTGTGATATAATTTGTATACAGTAAAATCTATCCTTTTAGATATAGCTGAATTATTATTTTTGTTTTGGTTTGCTGAGAAATCACTCCTGGCAGGCTTGGGGGACCATATGGGATGCTGGGATTTGAACCCAGGTTGAATGCGTGCAAGGCAAACACGCTACCCCACTGTGCTATCACTCCGTCTCCAAAGTAAACTATTTGTGATAATCCTATCCAGTGGTGTAACCACTGTAACAATAAAATAGAGTATTTCTATCTCATCCTCTTACTACCAAACTCTTGAAATTCTTTGTGGTCAGGCACTTCCCTTATTCTTAGCCCTTTGTAGCTACAGATCTATTTTCTCTCCTTATCAGTTTGCCTTTTCCAGAATACAAATGGAATCAAATAGTGGTATGAGCCTGGCTTCTTTCACTCAGGTTAATGCATCTGGGATTCATTCCTGAGGGTGATGTATTAGCAATGGGTTTGTTGCAGTTTTGAGTAGTTTTGAGTTATCATATGGATAAACCCCATCTATACCTTCACTCACCATAGACCATCTAGAGAATTTCGGTTTTTGGCAATGAGAAATAAAGCTGCTGTAAACCTTTGTCTGCTTAATGGGAACATGCTTTTATTCCTCATAGGTGAATACACTTAAGAGTGAGATTGCTCGTTACAATGGAAAGTTCTATTGAGTTTTATAAGAAAAGGATAAACAATTTTCCAAAGCTATTATGCCATTTTGCATGCTTTTCTCTGATAAAGGAGGGTCCAATTGCTCTGCATTCTTGCCATCTTTGGGAACAGGCTTAATAAAATAACAGGGGCCTACTTCAACAAGTGGTTTGGTCAACTGGTCAACTTGCAAAAAAGACTTCCATCTAATTCTTATTTACTGCTGGTGGGAATGCCATTAAATCCAGCCTTTATGGAGATTCCTCAAAAAACTGGAAATTGAACTCACATATTATCCAGCTATATCACTCCTAGGAACACAAAAATACAATTCAAAAATTTCTTCCTCACACCTATATTCATTACAGCACTATTTACAATAGCCAAACTCTGGAAACAATCAAGATGCCCTTCAACAGATGAATGCTAAAGAAACCGTGATACATATACACAATGAAATATTATGCAGCCAACAGGAGAGATGAAGTTATGAAATTTTCCTACACGTGAATGCATGTGGAATCTATTATTTGAGTAAAATAAGTCAGAGAAAGAGAGAGACACAGAATAGTCTCACTCATCTCTGGGTTTTAAGAAAAACAAAAGATGGGACTGGTGAGGTAGCGCTAGAGGTAAGGTGTCTGCCTTGCAAGCGCTAGCCAAGGAAGGATGGTCCCATATGGGGACGTCCCATATGGTCCCCCCAAGCCAGAGGCAATTTCTGAGCACTTAGCCAGGAGTAACCCCTGAGTATCAAATGGGTGTGGCCTGAAAAACCAAAAAAAAAAAAGATATTATTGTAATAATGCCCAGGGACAACTGAGATGAGGGCTGGAAGGATTGACTCTCTATGTAAAGTTCACCACATAGAGTGGTGAGTTTAGTTAGAGAGTTTAGTTAACTATCATGACAATGTTATTAGTGAGAGAAGTAGAATGCTTGTCTTGAATATAGGCAGGGGGTGGGGAAGGAGGAAAATGGGGGGTATTGGTGGTGGAAAGGTTGCATTGATGAAGGGAGGTGTTCTTTTTATGACTGAAATACAACTACAATCATGTATTTATCATGGTGCTTGAATAAAGCACTATTGTTGGAGCAATAGTACAGTGGATAGACAGTTTGCCTTGCACATGGCCAACCTGGCTTTGATCCTCAGCATCCTGTCAGGATACTGTCAGCAAGCCAGTCAGGAGATAATTCCTAAGTGCAGAACCAGGAGAAACCACTGAGCATTGCTAGGTGAGGCCCCCAAACCAACTAACTAACCAGCCAATTAAACATAAAAACAGTTTAACCATTCCAATAGTGTGTTTTAAATTACATTTCTCTGATGACTAACAATGTTGGATATCTTTCCATGTTTTGCATTTTAAAATTTCCACCTACGTATCTTTCTTGGTAAGAGTTCAAAATTTTTGCCCATTTAAACATTGGATTGTTTTCTCATTGCTGAGCATCAGTTTTTGTCCTCCCTCCCCCTGTGAGTTCCCTTAGCTATGCTTGGAACTGGGGGATACTCTCCTTAATGCTTGAGCCTGATAGTGCTGGTGGGATCACTGAGCCACCAGCAGTGGACTGTCTGCAGTACAGTTCAAATATAGGCCTGGTTTACTAAAAACCTGAACTCCATCCCTTTGGCTATCTCCCTGACCTCTTATTACTGAGGTTTTAGAGCTCTTTAAATGTACCTGACACTACTATATGCTTTGCAAATGTTTCTCTTACAGTCTGTGGCTTGCCTTTACATTTATTTACCGTGTTTTTCAGAGACCAGGTTTTAATTTTGTTGAAATTCAGCTTATACATTTTTTTTTCTGTGAATCATGATTTTGATAACACATCTATGAAATCCTTCCCTAACCCAGGGGACCTTTCCCTTTGTTTATCTTTTCTAGAAATTTAATAAGATTTATGACTTATTTTGTTTTCATTTTTATGACTTATTTTGTGTTCATTTTTATATGCAGTACTAGGAATGATCAATTTTTCTTATATTATTAAAAATAGATATAGAATTATTCTAGCACTGTTTGTCAGGTCATGCTCTCTTCATTGAGCTGCATTTGCACCTCTGTAAAAATCAATCGATCATATATGTAGGTATCTATTGCTGAATACTATTGTATCTTGTTCATCTGTGTCTATCCTTTTGCTAATATCAATTGCCTTATTCTAGCTTTATAATAAGTGTTAATATAAGGTAGTTTGAGTTTTCCAATGTTGTTTCACCTTTTCAATATTGGTTTTTCCTAGTCTAGTGTTTTGTTCTTCCTAAAATTTAGAATCAACTTGTTATATTCCTATAAAACATTGTTTGAAGCTTGATAGGATTTTGCTGAATCTGTAGAAAAATTGAAAGAGAATTTATATCTCAATATTCTTTTAATCATGAACATGGCACATCTTAATTTATTTAGGTTATATTTAATTTTTATTCATTTTAATAATTTTAGCATATAGACATTGCATATATTTTACTATGTAATAATATTTAATGTCTTTTCAGTAAATGGTATCTTTAAAATTTTAATTTTGAATTGTTCCTGGCTATATAGTTCAACATTTGATTTTTGCATAATGACTTGGAACTTGATAAATTAAATTATCTGTTCTATTAGCTCTAGTAGATATTTTGGAATTTTATATGTAGACCATTATGCCTTAGCAAACATATATACATTTCTTCTTTATATTTGTATTCTTTTTACTTCTCCTTGCTTTATTGCACTTGTGGTAGGCAGATTATTGCTTTTTCATTCATAACCTTACATATCTAAGTTGATGGTATGAACCTCCTATGGACTCATCTAACCTCATGGTTTTAACTACCTCTGTACAAGCCATACAATTGAACAACTATTCTCAGTGTTCCCAGTAGGGTGTCAGGCACTAGAAAAACAGGTGAGAAAGACAAGCATGTCCTTGCCCTCTTGGCACTCATCAATTGCAAGTTTCATGTTTATTTCTGCCTCTCCAGGATCTAAAACAATGCCAGAAACTCAGCACATATTTGGCGAATGAGTGTATAAATGGGATAAATAGACAATAAGCACTGACTATACAAGTAGGTATTTAATTATAATGGTATGTGCTTTAGTGGGCTAAAAAACAGAGTGCCAAGAATAAGCCAATTCAGGAAATAAACTCTTAGTGAAATTGGGAGTCCTGGGAAGCTATCAGAAAAGAGACATTTAAGCTTAGCCAAGGACACGAAGCAGGAATTGGCAAATCCATTGCAGTTTAGAGAATGTAGTGGTGGGAAGCTGAGGACACTCCCAGTTAATGATACAAGTTACTCCAATGGAGATGAAAGTTACCCTCAAAACATGGCAGGCAGGGAAGCCAAAAGAAATGTTAAGACTTCCTCAAAAAGCTTACCTCCCACAGGGAAGAAAAAAATTGACTCTTATTTGTTTAAACTATTGTAATTGGATTTCTGTAGCAGGCATCAGAGAGCAATTTCTAAGTGATCTAGGGCACTTAAAGATAGAAAGCATTTTTTGGGGGGCGGGCACACCCGTTTGATGCTCAGGGGTTACTCCTGGCTAAGCGCTCAGAAATTGCCTCTGGCTTGGGGGGACGATATGGGACGCTGTGGGATTGAACCGAGGTCGCGATCTTTTCTTGGCTAGCGCTTGCAAGGCAGACACCTTACTTCTAGCACCACCTCACTGACCCCTAGAGAGTACTTTCTATCAATGGAGAGACCATTGTTTTTGACTCTGAATGAATTCAAAGAAGGATCCTAGTGGTTTGAACTAGAAAGATAATGGATGCATTTTTATGGGAGAGAGGGTATCTATGACGAATGACTTCAGAAATGAGACAGTATCCAGGGAACAAGCCTAAAGTGTGATAGGTATGAAGAAGAGGTCAAGAACTGAGAAAACGGGGGCCGGGCGGTGGCGCTGGAGGTAAGGCCTGCTTGCCTTGTACTAACCTAGGACGGACCGCGGTTCGATCCCCCGGTTCCCCATATGGTCCCCCGTGCCTGCCAGGAGCGACTTCTGAGCGAATAGCCAGGAGTAACCCCTGAGCATCACCGGGTGTGGCCCAAAAACCAAACAAAAACAAAAACAAAAACAAAAAAAAAAAAGAACTGAGAAAACAGAGTATGTGAAGGGGTTAGAAATTCCCATCTGCATATTCAAAACTTCAGAGAAATGTTGGGGTAATAAAGATTGGGGCCTAGATCTGAGCCCTATGTGAATAAAGAAGTGTGATACACAGAACTAGAGCAAGAGAAAGATAAGACTGATGGCAAGAAGTACAAAGAGATCAGGAAAAGATGAAGGAATAGGGAAGATGTCCACATTTACATCTATAATGCAGACTTTCTTAGAAAATCAAACTCACACCATCCTTCTAGATGTTTCCATTTCTTCACACTGGACTTGTTAAACTACATATCTGATCATAGACTCACCCTATTTATTTATTTTTTTTTTGTAGTTTTTGGGTCACACCCAGTAGTGCTCAGAGGTTATTCCTGGCTCCATGCTCAGAAATTGCTCCTAGCAGGCACGGGGGACCATATGGGGCACCGGGATTCGAACCGATGACCTTTTGCATGAAAGGCAAATGCCTTACCTTCATGCTATCTCCCGGGCCCCCGCTCACCCTATTTCTTCAGCAACTCTTCCTTTTGCCCCACACCTTCCCTTGCCTCTCCTCTCAGTGAATGACCTGACTGACACCCATGAGTCAGAAAACTGGGAATCCTTTTAGAATCCTAGGGTCCCTACCCTAGGTTGGCATGAGTTTTATATCACAGATTTGTTTCCACCCATCTCCTCTTCCCCTTCATTCTCTCAGCCTCTTCCCCCACCCTGCTCCCTGCCTCCAGTCTCTCCCCATGAAATCCATTATCTAACACCTCAGGGAACCACTCCTGTGTTGGCTGAATCCAAATCACACTCTGTACAAGAAACCCATCATGAAATACCTGCTTTGTCTTTCAGACTCATGAATATGAAAACAGATTCCTGAAGTGAGGGGGGTAAGGGCCTGGCTATCCTGAGAGGTGAAGGTTCTCTCCCCCACCCAGAGGCCCCCAGTTTGCCCATTCTTAGAAGCACGCTATAAGGTACAGTCCTTTTATGTGTACTCACCGAATGGGCCCCAAGGCTGTGGGGACCAAGGCGTGTTTGCGGGGTGAGCAGCCTTGGATGTCCCATTGGTTGTCTATGTGTGGGACAGTGAGCTGCAGCCTGGGAGAAAGGCAGGGGGAGGGGAGGCCAGATGGTAAGATGGGGGCTGTGGTGAGAACAGTGGGGAAGGGTTGGTAGCAGCTGGGAAGGATCAATGCCTTTTCCTTTTCCGTGTTTGCCTGTGTTGCTATCCCTGCTCAGATGAAAGAAATTCAAATAGTTATTGATTCTCGCTGAGGGGAGAGTGTGGGGATCTGGTTTGACGCAGGTCCAGCTGCACCCAGCCTGCTCCCAGCTCCAGCCTTCCCTCTTGGCAGCCTGGCGCTGCTGCTCTGATTCCTGCCTCTGGCCTGTCTCTGCTCCTGCCTTTCCCCTAGTGTTTAGTGTTTGGAGTTGGGAGGGGAAACAATGTGCTTCGCTACAAACCGTTTGTATACAAGCTTCATAGGCCCAGGTTTGATCCCTGGCACTGCATGGTACCTGAGCACTGCTTAGAGTGGTATATAGAGCTACCAGGTTGCACCCTTCTAGCCCCCAGCTTCAAACAAAACTGAATGGAAAAAAGACTTCCTTGCCTTCCCCTTCAGTGACTGTCCATGTGAAGCACTTTCAGGCACAGTGATCTGAGCAGAAGGTGCTGGGATATAAACTTAGATGGGAGTTGAGGACAGGGATGGGACCAAGAATGTGTAAACTATAGTTTACTATAAATGTAAACTATAAATTTATAAACTATAAATCTAGGCTTGCCAAACCCAGAATAGCTTTGACTGAGTTCAAAAGATTATTAAAAAAAAAAAAAAAGGAAAGACTGCCTTTAGTCTACAAAACCCACAGTATTTACTATCTGGCAATAGTTTTACTTACTAGTAAAATTTTGCTGGTCTTGGCTTATTCTGTTCTCCTGCTTGTAATTTTGTTTATTTTGGTTTGGGGACCACACACTCAGGGCTTATTCCTGGCTCAGTGTTCAGGAGTGTCCTTTGTACATGCCAAGGGGGTCGGGGAGGGGGGCGGACTGTGCCTTGCCAGGGATCAAACCTCTTAGCCTCTACACTCTTTCCAGTTTCTGCTGCTTATGATTTTACCAATGATTTTTCCCTCAAGTCTGAGCATTAATGACTCAGAATTTTGTGGTGTTCTGTGGGTCTCCATGGCCAGTTTGGAATCTGTAGGAAGTGAGTAGATGGGGTGGGAAGGATGAAAAGGGGTACAAGCTGTCCAATGAGCACCTAGGATAGCTCTGCAACGAGCACTTTGGCTTCAGATGCCCAGAGTCACCCTTACCTTCTGGGCCTGAACTTGGAAGTCTGTCAGGACTTGTTTGGGGGAGCAGTGACCTGGGGTACACAGAGTTCAGATATTGCTTGTTCTTTATGTGTGGCCTCAGACCTGGAGCTTGTCCCCAGTTTCTCTGCTGGCTTTATAGCCCTCCTCCCACAGAAGGTAGTGGGAATAATCCCAGAATCCTATGGTACCATGTCGCAGAGCACTGGGGCTCAGTATCTGACTTCTAAACTATTAGCTTTGGAAAGGGGCAACCTCTAACCACCTAATGACCACTTTCAGTGTCTGATAAAAAAGTTTGTTTCTGTATAGGCAATTAATAGAGCTAAATGCCAACATAAAAGAAAATAGAATGATCACACCACCTCTCAGTTTCTGCTCAGCTTCTCCTCAGCTATAAAGTGTGAGCAGCCCATGGTAACCCAGTGCCTGGAATTAGGTTGGGTCCTTGTTCCTATTCCTGTCCCTGGACCTGAGTTCCTCAGGCAGTGCAGGCCCTACTGAAGTTTGCATTGTGGACAGGCAGCTGCTGTCCAGGCCTGGACACCCACAAGGTTAGGCCTAGAATGGCCTCAGAGCCAGGTGCTCAGAGGAAGAGGCTGGAGCCTGGGGGAGGCGTGGACTCAGTTGTTGAGCCCACCCCTCGGGATGTGCAGGAATCAGCAGGAAGGGCATCGATCATCACGGCAGCTGGCCACATGGGCTACATATCGACTGGCTTCGGGGAGGCTGTCCCTCCTTCCCCACCCCCACCACCCACTGCAGCTTTCCCCTAGCAGGCAGCATGAGTGCCTCTGACAGCACAGGGGAGGGAAGAAGGGGAGGGGGTTGCAGTGTGACCAAGAAATCTTCCTGATCCCTCTGACAAAGAGATCTGGCAGCTGCATGTAATTCGGGGCTCTGATAATCCCTAATCCCTAATCCGACCCCATTTGCACATAAAAGCAGCTCCTGGCTTCTGACCCCAGGGGTCCTGGGAGCCTCTTGGGGGGGTTTTCCCCCATTATTTACTCTGAGTTTCCATTGACTGAAAGCCCCCTTGGCCTCCTGGGCTTTGAAAGGAAGAGGATTTTCCCCAAACCTCCCTTTCTCAGGATTGAAGAGAATTGGGAATGGGATGCCTAGGGACTCAGGGCTCTGACCCAGACTGCTAGAAGTGTTGGGATGCTGACAGGACTGGCTGTCCTGGCTGGGCTGGAGCTATGAGACCAAGACTGTTGGCCTCAGGAGTCGCTAGTCAGAAGGAGGCTGGCTGCTGCTCACACATCTCGGATTAGAATGTGAGAACGTGCATGGCGGGAAAGACTGGCTTCTGCATGGGCATAGATGGACAGAGTAGTAGCAGTCTATGTGACAGTCACTGCAGATTTATTAAAGATTCGGTGCTGGGCTATAGTCCTTTAAAGTAAAGGTGCTAAGTAAGATGATTCCACTCTGTAAGTGAGGAAGCTGAAGGTGCCCCAGATGGAGTGAGTTGCTGAGGATCTTAATGCTTCTGAGTGTTGGTACTCACACGTCTGTCTCATGAGCAGAGTGCTCTGTGGTGTTTTCCTGCTTTTGGTGACTCTGCCCACCCACCCTGAGGAGGCTTTAGGATCCTTCCTGGAACTCTGCGGGTAGTGGTTGAGTATTTAGACTCTGGCATTAGATGGCATGAATTCAAATCCCAGGTCAAAGCACCTGGTGGGGGCTTCCTCAACCCCAGATTTGATCTGCCCTGAGCTTCCTACTATCAGGGGAGCTGCTGCAATGACCTAGTCTGGGGTGAAAAATCCATAGGAACATGCCCATTTGGAACCTTACCCCTCTTCTGGATGAGATGACAGCTCAGGGACCTGGGACTTTAGACCTCATATTCTCCCATTTCTGAGGCTTGTGGACCTTCCGCCAGGCCCTTCCTGCTGGGTCAGGAGTATTGTGGTCAAAAGGCTGTTGTCTGTGGGGATTGTGGTGCTGTAGGTGGATAAAGAAGTCAGCCGGGCTATATGGCTTGAAGAAACTGCTGAGCCCAAGAATCGACAGATCCTTATGAACATTTTATCCATTGGGGTATTTCATTCCACACTCATAACTTTTTTTTTTTGTATTTTGGGCCACACCTGGTGACATTCAGGAGTTATTCCTGGCTATGTGCTCAGAAATCACTCCTGGCTGGGGGACCATTTGGAATGCCAAGGGATCGAACCACGATCCATCCTAGGCTAGCACTTGCAAGGCAAATGCCTTACCACTTGTATTGCATCACTGCTCTGGCCCCCACTTATTACTTTTTGATGTTCAGGCAGATGCTTCCACATATTCTTGCTGGGTTCCATGCAAATGTTGGCATGGTCCACTCTTACCTCACAGTCTGGAGTCAGACACATGTCGTCTAGGTCCAAAGTCTGTTTTTGCACTTAGGAGTGACTTGGAATAAATTCCTAAATTCTTCTGCCCTCCTGCTTTTCACATCTGTAAGCTACTCACATCTCCTCCTAGAACTAATGCCAGAAATAAAGAAAATCATATGAGGAAACAGCTTAGAAATATTGTTAAGCATATAGTGAACATTGACTTGGATTTAATTCTTTTATCCATTTCAGAATGTGTAGACAGATTTGCTTCACCTTCATGTGTCTCAGGTTGTAAGGACAGAAGTGGAGAAGGGTGAAGGTGAGGAGGGATACTTCATATTGTGCATGGGCTCTTCCCCTTCTCTGTGTTGCTTTTGCAAATCCTTTAGCCTCTCTATGACTCTCCGCATTTCTAACACCAGGGAAATTTGAAATGCCTTCTGCTAGTGAGGGGCCAAAGACTGAGTGAGAACTACAAAGCCATGCCTGAAGTTCTTCAGCATGTAAGCAAGAGTGGACCATTTCTCAGGTTTCTTTCAGAACATCCCATTCTTCACTGTCTACCATCTCTGCTTTCTCACCCAGATTCATGACATTTGTGTTTGTGCAACTATGAAGTGGGCTTCCTACAAAGGGGGACACTGAGGCTTGGGAAGAATATGGCTTCCTGTCATGGGGGAGAGATGGAGCTGGGAATTATAGGGTAGGAATAGAATGCTACCCCCCCCCCCATGCTTGGTGCTCACATACTGACGTGTGATGCTCACAGACAAGCCGGAAAGGAAGCTTATAGACCCCAGCTGACAACAGACAAGTCAGCGCCTCAAGGACACGATTGGACTCTGAGTCAATCCCTCTCTGTGTCACCAGCGCCTGAAGTCGGAAAGCGCTGTGAGTCATTCCTCACACCAACTCAGCTTGGAGCAAGCTCACAGCTCTCTGCTCTGTCTCTCTCTCACTGCCTCCCAAAGTACAGGGCATAGCAACTAGGGGATGATTGGTACCTTTCTTCCCCAATTGGACACCGACTTCTAGAACTCCCCAAGGGGCTAACCTCTAATTTCAATATGTTAATGTGTGGAATCTAATGGCATATTTATTGCTTATGTAGATGCTAGTTATTTACATGGGAAACTGATTTATCTATTAGATAATTAGTAAACTTCAATAATTGCAAAAACCTTTTAGCAATCAGTTGACATTTAATTAACATACAATAACTGTCTTATTAAATCTACATTAAATGCCTATTGGAGTTAATTAAAACTCATACCTATGACTCCACATTCATAGGGAATCCTCATTAAAGACCACCAGTAAGTGTACAGATGGGAAAACTCCCCATGGTTTGGCATGGAGTTGCTTGAATGGAAATCCAGTGTCTGATGGACTGAAACAGTGGCAAACAAGCCAGGAAGAGGTCTTGCCTTCAATCAGTGTACTGCCCAGTGGGGGGGTGTGAAGATTGGTCAACTCTTTACACAGACAGGTGGGTTCTGCCTGTAACAGGTGCAATGAACAGTGGATAGAGCCCAGAGCAGAAGGATCTGTGCTGTCACGCTAATTATAAATATATAAAAATGCTCTAAGAAAAAAAATCTTATTTTTCTGTGACCAAGGTCTTGCTGAACTTCCTGCATTGCAGATAGACAACTTGCTGAATGCTTTGTTCCTATTTTCTCCATTGAGCTTTATAAAAAAAATGAGCTAGTGCTGGTCTCTGTTTCACAGACAAGGACCTAGATATAGGGTCTTACTCACTGTCATGTGTTAATATTAAGTGGATTTGAACTCTAATCCAAGGTCTCTAACGTTTTCCCTTGTTCTCATTTGATAAACAGCCTGTCTTGCCAGAGAACCAGGTGGCACTGTTTGGTGTGTTGAGTGGTGAGGTCAGAAGTCTCAGTGAATGCTCTGGACACCTCAGGGAGTGCCTTGGATCTGGGCCAGAACCCAGCTCTTTGCTGGAGAAAGAAAAGAGACCTACTTGCTGTGGTACAATCCTGCCCTCTGAGCTCTTTTGGCTTTAGAGCTATAACAAGGTAACAGGGAAGATAGAATTAACATGTACTGAAGAGACCAAGAAATTATTGGCACGTTCACATGTATATATCAGATCTTGTTGAGAAGCCTTCATTTTTCAAACACATTCTGAAATTAAATAGTGTTCTTGGGAGCATCCAAGACCAAGAAAAAAAAAAAGGCAAGTAAGTTTAGAAATGATAGAAATCCCAGCTTTGACCTCTGGGAGGTCCAGGGGAACAAGGAATACACAGGTTCCTAATCTGATCAAAGCCAACTATACTTCCCTCAAAGCAGGGGGCCTGCATCAGAGTCACTTGAGGGGCCTCCTGGTTCCCACCTAACTTTCAGAGCACCTAACCTACTGAGCAGGTAACACCTGTGAGGGACCCAGAGCTGGGTCCTTCATCAGGCACACAGGAAGACTCCAGTACTGCCAAAATTGTGTCATGGAGCTCTTAGAAGGACTTCCATTCTAAAAAACATCCTTGGGAAAATGCTGTGCTGGAGCATCTTTTTCTTTCTTCATTCCTCCCATCTCATTGAGAAATAATTGACAGACATCACGGAGAAAGTTGGAGTCATGCAGCCGGATGCTATGATTTGCATAGATGGTGCAGGGATGACTTCAAGAGACTGAGAGAGCATCTGTCTTCTCACATCGATTCAGTAGGAAGAAAAGGAAAGGGAAAAGGAAGGAAAATATTTCTCCGGGGGATGAAAAATCTCAGGAGTTTCTGAATGACTTTCTCATATCACAGCGTTAGTTGAGGCAGGTCAAAGTCAATCTTTAACATCCAGGAAATCTTAAGTTGACTTTTGTGTCACATACTACAAACTTCCGCTGTTTTTGAACTCACATTCAAAAGTGAAGAGATGGCCTCCTTGGGGGTGGGGGGGCTGACAAAGGAGGTCGCACACCCCTAAATGTGGGGATTATAGAAATCCCTCCAGCCTGTTTCTCCCTGGGGGTTCAGTGAACACCTGGGATTCTGCAGTGTTTCCTGTCCTATGGTGAAGATGGGGATGGCAGCTCTACCCCCCTTTTTGTTCATCCAGAGGGTCCTTATAAGATCTGTTCTATAAACAAACACACACAAACACACACAAATGCACACACACACAAATACACACACTCAACAGGCTTTTGTTGCTTAAAAAATTAGAAAAGAAAGAAAGAAAAAGAAAACAACAAAACAAGCTTGTTACCCACAGATATAATCCCTTTGTCAGAAGTAGGATCTGGGACCCAGAGAAGACCAGAGACTTCTTAGTGTCTGCCCAGCAGGCCTGTGGCCGAGCAGAAGGAACTTCTAGGTTAGTGTTTGGCTCAGCTCCTTGAGCCTCAGCCTGTTAAAATGCAGTCCACGGGCAGCGCACAGTCAAAGTCGCTGTAAGTCAGAGGCACGCCCGAGGAGCGCCTGCTCGTCCTCCTTGGGGCTGACCTCCCTCCCTGGCCTCCCGTCCCTCTCCTCCTGCCTTTCCTCAGCACCTAGCATATGTATGAAGGGGAATCAAACGCTGCCGGACTTGACAGAACTGCTGAACTAAGAGCCGACCCACGTCCTCTGTTGAAGGACATCCCTTGTCAAGATAAAGCCTGGTAAACGTTCCTCCACAGGAAACCGGGCTTCCAGGGGGGCGGCATGTATATTCATGGGGTCTTGGAGTCTGCCCAGAGCCCACCCCTAGCTCCCTGCTGGCCAGCTGACCAGCCTGGGCAAGCCGGAGGCCGTTAGGAGGGAAAGAGCCTCCACTTTCTAGGGAAGCTCTGCTTAGTCCCTTCTATTCCTGTTTCACCTCACTCTCTAGCACAGGGAAACTGGCACACAGAGACAGTCAAGTCCCAGCCACATGCCCTGAGTGACATGCCCTGAGTGACAACCTGACCACCCTCTGTGGGGCTCTTGGAATTTCTCTCTCTCTCTCTTTTTTTTTTTTTTGGTTTTTAGTCACACCCGGCAGTGCTCAGGGGTTATCCTGGCTCCATGCTCAGAAATTGCTCCTGGCAGGCCCGGGGGACCATCTGGGACACCGGGGGATCCAACCACAGTCCGACCAAGGCTAGCGCAGGCAAGGCAGGCACCTTACCTCCAGCGCCACCGCCCGGCCCCGCTCCCGCTCTTGGAATTTCTTTGTGCTCACCTCCAGCCCTGTCATGTGACTAGAAATGTATAGGACCCAGTCCCTCTGGCAAGGATCCTCTCTGATCCACTCCCTGTGCCCCATTTGCGGGGTGGACTCCATGGTCTCCATGGTTCCTGTTAAGTCCCCTTCCTCTACATTCTTTTCACCTCTCCATAATGCACCATGTCACCTCCATTCTTGGCCACCAAAGAGTGTCTGGCCTCTGCATGCCGCCCCTCATGCACTCAAATTGTCCCTGTAACCATCTCTGTTCCCTTTTACACCAAGAGCTCCTTGAGGTCAAGGAAGAGCCCCCAGGGCCCAGTCTGGCTTGATGTGTGGAGTTTACTGTGTCCAGATGTCCTATGTCCGTGAGTACTGGTCTGTGAACCTGGCTTCCTGTGATAGGAGCGAATCACTTCAGTTCGGAAGTAGAGTTGATGTAGATTGGGTATTGTGAATCTCCTCTTTTAATGACACTGCTTCCAAATATAGACAACTTCTTGGGGCTGGAACTGTAATCTACTAATTTTCAGGGCTACTTTATTCGGTTTCTATCACTGGGGTGACAAAGTACCTGCAAACACAGCATCTTTAAGCAATGGCAAAATTAGTGGGGTCTGTGAGTCAATGGTGGGGACAGGACACTATGGGGACAGCTTGACTTTGTCTGTGGTATCTGGTTTCTCAGCTAGGACAACTAACTTAAAGGAATATAAGTGTGGGGTGATTGCTGATTGCTCACATAACTAACACGGTACTGCAGGCCATTGAGACTGGCTGGGCACAATATTGGAGCCTGCCTGAACATAGCAGTTCCCTTGGAACACTTTTTTTTTAATTAGTAGGTTTTCATATCCTCTTACTCAGGACTGTTGAGGTACTGAACATCACCTTTTAGAACCTAGCTTCACAGTTTTTGTACTTTGGGGTTTGAAGCAGTCAGGAGGTGGGGGTGGGGTGCAAATTCAAAGGGAAGAAGAGGCTCCACCCATGTACAGATGAGACCCCACCCACCTAGGAATGAGGCTCCACCCAGCTGTGGATGCCACTGTGCCAAAGGCACATGGCAGAACATGGCTCTAACCATCATTCTGGAGAATGCCATATGTCAGGATTGAGCCACAGAGAATTCAAATGGACATCTCTCCCTGCTTAGTAGGCTAGGAGCCCTGCTGAGGAGGTGTGCTGTTAAGGGAAGACAAATGCTGCTTCTCTTGTTTATATTAGATCACTATGTGGCATATCCTTGGGGTTTCAGAGCCTTTTTATTTTCCTGCTTATCCATTGTGGCCACAGCACCTCTTCCTTGCTAGCTGTGCGACTTTGGAGCAGAGTGAGCCGTTTCTTGGCAGAGCGCTCAGCAGAGAGCCTGGAGCCTGGGGAAAGCCACCGTGTTTGAGTTTCCTGTGGTTGAGCATTTAGAATCATCTGTTTGATCAGCATGCTTTTCTCCTGTGCCTTCAGGGAACCCAACACTTCGTTTAGGAACTTATCGATCACTCGCATAGTAAACAGCGTTTGTGAGTTTTGTCATTCAACAAACACTGTCATTGTTCAGTCATTCAACAAACACAGTTAGGGCATCTACCCTGGGCATCCACTCCAGGGAGGAAGGGGGTCTTGGCAAAGAGGGCTGCTCTCTGGCTAATGCTGTGCTCAAGAAGCAGCAGGCAGAATTCTAATAGCATCCATGTGTTTCATTTTGCCCATTACGACACCATTATATTTTAAAGCTTGTCTTTCTAACGCTCCTATTTTTCTTCTAGACTGCACTCCTGTTATAGGGCCCCAGTTTCTCTAACCATTAGGAAGGTATTATAGTTACTGGAGATCCATCTATCATTTTATGAGCCTCTTTCAAGAGAGGAAATAAACAGGTTGTTTCAAGTGCGAAGCACCAGCTCATAGAGCCCTGTGGACTGACGCCCTTCTCCCAGGGGAGGCACCAAGCCGTGTTTATCTTTGACACAATAAGCAAAAGATCAGAAATGATTACAACAAATGGCAGAGTAAACAAGCATGCGCAGCAGAGGGCACCTGACCAAGTGCCGGAAATTGGTTCCACACACAGCTGCCAACTGCATGAAATGGTACTGGCAGCTCTATGGTGTCCACGTCTGATATGGCAGGTGTCGAGCTCTAGCCCACCTTATCCTTACCCCCAGCATCTAACAGAAAAGAACTATAAAGTAATCCCTACAGGGACTCATTTCTGGTTCGTCTAACTTCTTTTCATGTGAACCAAAGGCCCCTCGAAATACTTGCTATCTTGCCTTATTCTATGTCCTGGAATAGGATCTGGGAGAGACTAGATCCTCAGTAAATGTTGGTTGGTAAAGGGACTCAATGGCTTGACTCTTGCCACCTCTTCAGGGCCACCTCTAACTTTGTTTTCCTTAGGTTTTCTGCTGAACGTCTTTTAGTCCCTAGAATACAGCATTCTCTGCCTTTTCTTCTTTCATGCATTTTTTTTTCTTCTGGGCTTGGAATACACTCAAACTCCCAATTCCTTATAGGTCTCAGCTCAGACATTCCTTCTTTCAAGAAGCCTTCCCCATTCTGCCTTTCTGGTCCTCCCATGCTAGTGACACTTTGGTAGTTTCCTTCTCCTCATGGTCTCTTGGGGATGGTCCCTGCTGGGAGGTAAACTCTGGTTCTATCTTATGTGCTGGGTGGGCTCCTGAGAAAAGGTGTACCAAGAATGGCTGCCTTCTCCCTTCCATTAACTCTCCAACATGGAAGTGATGGATATTTCATGGGTCCAAAGCAGGTAAGTCAGAACAACCCACCCTTCTCTCCCTTCTCTTTGTTTACTCTGCAATGGGATGCAGAGGATGAAGTACAGGTCTCAGAAGAGATTCTTGAAGGAAGCTCCTCACTGCTGGTTCTGCCCTCTGGAGAATACCAAGGTCATCCATTTGCATGAGAGCAAATGGAGTTTGCAGAGAAGTTTGGAACTCTTGTTCCAGCTACTTGCATTCAGTGGCTAATTTACTTATCTCAATGAGTATTGTTTAAAAGTCATTAACTGAGTATACATTGCCTGGAACCTGAGGCCCTCTCAGTGAGGCAAGGGGATGAGTCATTCAAACCACCAGTTTGCTAGATTCAGTTCACTGAATGCTGACCACTGAGTCACGTAAGATCTTCGCTTGTGTACAGAAAAGGTATTACTCAGCACAAGGTGTCTTTGCTAGAAAATTCACCTTGGCCTCAGATGTGGCTAAAAGAGGGGAGAAAAGAAGCTTCCTTTTTCTGGGCCTGGTTCTGGTGAGTTCTGTGCATACCAGCTCTAGCTTTCTCACTGGTTCTCTCTCCATCCCAATACCCACCCATGCTTCAGTGCTTATATTTCCACAGAACTCCTCCCTCCCAATTCTTGGACTGGTCTGTCCCCCTCAATTTGTTGCATGTGACCAAACCTCACTTTACCTGGGTTTTCTGTCTTCACCCCTGCTTAATGGTTTTTCTAAATTGCAGATCTGCCTCCTTGCCTCCCACTGGCTCCTGGCAGTCCCCACTCCCCATTTCTCCACAAGATTTTGCTCTTCTCTACTACTAAATCTCCACATATTTTGGACTCTCAACCCCTTCTCTCACCTTTGTACCTGGGGCATTTCTGCTTCGAAGTCTTTGCTCAAATTTTTCCCTCATACTTCAGTCAGACTTTAGTACTTCATCCAAATGCCCCCTTGTCTAGGGAGCTTGTCAAGGCTGTCCTCCTCTGAAGCCCACTATCTGCTTTGCTGAACCTCTCTCAAGAGTGCTCTTGGTCAGAAAATAGCCTGAAGAGCAGGCTTGAGTGCATGCATTTGATTTGCATGTAGAGTACAGTGTGAGGATGCTGAAAGGAAAAGCTAGCACCAGACTGGGCTACTGAGTTCTCTGCCCCTTTTCCATCTCACTTCTCCACCTTGTGGAGAAGC
>PVKC010018031.1:0-19837 GCA_004027635.1 Crocidura indochinensis
AAAAAAAGAAGATGTGTGTAAGAATATCATTCAGAGAACTTTAAAAGATGAATGAGATCATACACAGCATGAGGTGTCACTAATTAAATCTTTAATTGCTGCCCAGACAGCATTTGGGATATAACTACCTTGCTAGAATGTCTCAATTTTGGAAATGTTGACCACATTACATCATTTTAGAAGAATATATTATTCTATTTGATAATCATAAGTGTAAACTGGCTATCAATTAGTATCTTTTACACCATCCATACAAAATATATTTGATTAGAAAGGTAGAAATAAGAGAGGGGGAAAGAAATAGGCAAGAGCTAGAGATGGGCAGACAAATAAAGACAGAGCATCTTATTAATGTCACCTTTTTCACAACTATAGTAACATGTAGTTATTGAAAGATTGGGTTCACATAAAACTGAAAAGTAAAGACTGACACCAGCCACTTGTCAGCAGAAATGTCCCAGCTCCACAACTAATCTCCAATAGTGGGATCTTCTTGCAATGTAAACAGGCACTTTCTCCTTTTTGTCTGAAGGCACCACATCTTGCAGCCACACCAACACTCTTCAATATAAAAACAAACCAGCCAGCTCCATAAATAAACCTCATCAAACTGCCCTGCACCAAACTGTACCATATCGCTCTTGGACCCTGTGATCACATATGCAGCAACAGGGCTAAACCTACAAATTTCACAGAATTGCCGGCCCATTAGGATCACAGCAATTTTAATATGAAAGTTGCATAGAAGAGCTTAATAAGCACCAAGTTCGAAGAAGTCTAAACAATATAACAGAAGGCTCAACAGCACTTAACTAGCACAGTAATAGTTGCACACTCAACAGTAAGTTGACACTAACTCAGACACTAACTTCAGTAACACCACTGTAAGATATAAATTATCACATATTGACTCACTGAGTTTTGTTAATTCCATTTGCCTCTGTGTTATAACATGCAATATGAAGTAAATGTGTTTGTGTCTACAAGGGGCCAGGTTGAAGTGGTACTAGGAAATGAAGACATTGATGCAAGGAAGGTCACACTGGTACAGGGACTGGTATTGGAACATTTAATGCCTAAAACAATGGCATTATCAACAACTTTATAAATCACAGCACTATAAATTGTTTTTCAAAAAATTTAATAAAAAGACTGGGCACTTTTTATTTAAAAAATAAAAACCAGGGGCCCGGGAGATAGCATGGAGGTAAGGCGTTTGCCTTTCATGCAAAAGGTCATCGGTTCGAATCCTGGTGCCCCATATGGTCCCCCGTGCCTGCCAGGAGCAATTTCTGAGCATGGAGCCAGGAGTAACCCCTGAGCACTGCCGGGTGTGACCCAAAAACCAAAAAAAAAATAAAATAAAATAAAATAAAAATAAAAACCAAAGCTAACATAAACATGGGAAAAAATTTCAATATTTGCCTTCTCCACAAAAACTGCCTTTTAGAGTTATATTAGTCTAGGTTGAACCTTCTAAAACTTTAAACACATTCAGGGCTGGAACAATAGTACAATAGGTAGGCTATATTTGCCTTGCATATGACAAGCCCAGGATCAATACCTGGTATTTATCAGGCACGCCCAATCCCAGTACCACTGGGAGTGATTCCTGAGAGAAACCTCTGAGCACAGTTGGGTGTGTCTCCCCCAAAAGCCCCAAATTTTAAACATATTCATGAATAATGATCTCTCTCTGAAAAGAAGATGGGGTTTAATATATTTTCATTTTTTTAATATTCTAAGGGTATTTGTTTTGCTTATTTGTTTGCTTGCTTGCTTTATATTTTTGGGCTAGACTCAGAGGTGCTCAGGGAGTTACTCCTGGCTCTGCACTCAGGAATCACTCTAGGTAGACTTGGGGGGAGGCATATGCGATGCTGGCAATAAAAAACAGATCGATTGTTTTTTATTGTGTTTGCATGCAAGCAAACACCCTCCCTACTGTCCTACACTCCGGTCTAGATTATTGTTTTAATATAAGTAAAACATTTAAAAGAAGTCTGCCTAATTATCTAATTAAATGATTTATCTACTGTTATCCTTTGACAAATATAAAATCTCCAAAAGGCTATTTAATATAAAACTTCAATTCATCTCTGAACACTGCAAACATTGGTTTATTCCTCTCTAAAAAGTTTAATATTTATTTAAAAATGTATGTTAAAACTCTTACCCATATTGCAAGTTTTGCCTTATTTCCATCCACTGAGATTGTTTTCACTTTAAAGTCAACACCTGGAAGAAATCAAATTTTTCATAAGAATCTGTTTAATAATTTTGATACCATTTAACAATAAACCAAAAAAAAAAAAGAGAAAATCTACCTTCTGTGAATTCAAATTCCTGCAATCATACCCCCAATACTTATTATTGTGAATACAAGATAAAAGATAAAAGTTCCGCTAAAATTTAGTAGCTGATGAACCTCCTCATGTTAAATAAAATTCAAATACTTGTAAAATTCTCTTACCTGCCCATATTTCTTTTAAAATATTAACTTAATTAATTCAGACATGACCATGACCCACTACCATGTCTGCCTGCTAACTCCATAGACCCAGTTAGCTCTCAAAAGAGAAGCAATGCAAACCGCAAAAACTCTTGGATTTACTGGTCTTGGTCTAGCCTGATAGCTCTGGGGCAGTTTCAGAGGATACTCTAAATATCTGTTATTAAGACTATTCATTACTCTGGGCCAAAGCAATAGTACCTCAGGTCGGGTGTTCGTTTATCTTACATGTGGCCAATCAGTGTTGGATCCCATATGGTCCCCTGAGCCTGCCAGGAAGTGATTTCTAAGAGCAGAGCCAGGAGTAACTCCTGAATGTCACTGGGTGTAGCCCAAAAGCAAAAAAAAAAAAAAAAAAAAAGAATATTTAATATCCCTCTGAGGTCTTGACTCCAAGACGCCTGTAGGACTGGTAAAAATATAAAAAGCCTGGGGCCAGAGCAATCATAAAGAACTAACTGGTAACATAATTGCCTTGCACACAACAGACCCAAACTCGATCCCTGGACCCAAACTCAATCCCCATCACTATAAATGTTTTCCAGAATCCTGCTAGGACTGAGCCCTGAGAACAGAGCCAGGAGTAAAGTCCTGATTACCAAGTGTGGTACAAACACCCAGGAAAATAAATAAATACATAAATAAATAAAGGTCCACCCACTTCTTGTCTTTGTTTTGTTTGCTTCTGTCCTAAAACAAGCACTACATTTTAAGTAACCTTACCAGCAATTAGTTCCTATTGCACCATTTCAAGAAGAAAATGTATAGACCAATTGTCAAAATTTTTTTCTAGGAATTGTCCTAAGTGAAAGAGGATGTTCAAAGTTCTGTAAATGTATAAGTACTAATTTATGTAAAAAGATGAGCTTCATACAAAGTCACATAAGGTTTCACTACGGCAACCACCCCCAAATAAACTGCTTGCTTGCTAGGAAAAGGAGTCGACATGGGCCATCTGGCTTAAATGAACAGTAACTACCCACATGTCTTTAAAGACTATCAAAAATAATATGCAGTCCACCCTCGTGACCAGAGGGAAAACATTAGCTCAAAGAGCTTGGAAAGAAACTTCCAAAAGATCTTATTAGCTTGTCATAATTAATTCAGAGCAGTCCCGACTAAGATGAACAGCACCCTCGTATACTAAATGCTTAACAGAACACCCGACACCAATACAGACATACATTAGTAATTCTTGAATGATTTATAGTGGCCCACTAAACACAAATTATGTAATAAAAAAGACATTTCAAACTGTGTAATATGATATATCTTTCTGTATCCTAGAGATTTTTTTAAAGTTAGCTGTTTTAGATCAGAATGGCAGAGAAGTCAACAAAACCATGCCTAAAGTGACAGCACTATTAGTGAAAAGGATTCTACTGATCATACACACCAAAGAAAATATAGTATTAAAGTTTTTTTACACCAAACAAAAAGCTAAGCCCATGTATCAAATAATTTTTCATTTGCTGGATCCATACAAAGTAACAAAATATCAGACTATCTAACAAATGGTTGATATTTCATTTATATGGCTTTTAACTAAAGCAAAACCCAAGAAAATTCAGATGATAGAAATAGTTCTGATCTGCTGAGTACTAAATAAAGGCCACTATAGGCATTATATAGAGAGAGCAGATGAATTCTCAAGGTATTCAACTACAGAAATTTGTGCAATCATGAAATCCTGACAAATCAATGAGCCGGAACATGTCCAGAAGTAACACTCACACATATATGGACAACTACAAAGTACAAAAACAGGACAATTTTTTTTCAACAAATAGGAAACTTGAGGCAACTTTCTGTTTGACAGAAGATACAACATTAAAATAATCAACTTTTTGTTTTGTTTTTGTTTTTGGGTCATACCCAATGACACTCAGGGATTACTCCTGGCTATGTGCTCAGAAATTGCTCCTGGCTCAGGGGACCATATGGATGCTGGGGATCGAACCCAGTTCTGTCCTAGATCAGCCTTGTGCAAGACAAACACCCTACTGCTGTGCTATCGCTCCGGCCCAACTTAAAAAAAAAAAAACTGAAATGGGTCCAAGATGTGACTTTTCATGTTCAAGCACATGTGCTACATATGTGAGACCCTGGGTAAGATTCTTGGCACTGAAAAGCAAACAAGCAGAAAACTCAGCTAGGAGCCTGGAAGAAGACTTTGTGGCAAAAGCACCTCCTTGCAAATTTGATTTGCCATTGCCCCACTGCTACGTGACATTCTCCATGATGCAATGGGGTGTGTGATCGCTGCTGCACTGCAGCTAGATTTGTGCAAACATCACCTAGAAGTCATAGACAACCTTCACTTACTGCAACAGCAAAAGGTAAAAACACTTAGAAAAGATAATCTATTAAAATACATAATTTCTGTTTGGGACTGGAGAAATAGAACAGTGGGTAAAGCACTTGCCCTATATGCTGCTGACCAGGGTTCCCATTAACCCCATATGTTTCCCCTGAGCATTACGAGGAGTAATTCCTAAGTGTAGAGCCAGGAGTAGACTCCCTGAGCATCACCACTTATGGCTCAAAAAATGAAACGAAAAAAAAAAATGTATTAGAAATGTAGTAATAAGATGACAAGAGAAGTGACTACACTGGAAGAAAAGTATTTGCAAATAATCATTGCAGAAATTAGATAATTATTTAACAATTATTATATAGACAAAATATAAAAAGGATGCTCAACTCATTAGATCATAACTACCATTAATTTAAAAATCAAAAATTACTCATCCACATGCACACATTACACACACTACACACATGAATAGTATGTACTTTCAATAATGCTAACCTTTAGAGAAAGCAAATTAAAATCTCAAGATACCAAGACATATAAATTAAAATTTAAAAAAGGTAAAGTCTCATTAAACTAGGTAAATTAGGTGAAAATGTGAAGAACAGGAACTTTCATATATTGCTAGTGTGAATGGAGATTATTTACTGAAAAGTATAAACTCTCCTCATGGGAGAAAATATTTACATGACATATCAGCTAAAAGACTAAGATAAGGGGCTGCAGTGATAGCACAGAGGTAAGGCATTTGCCTTGCATGCAGCCAACCTGGGACCAGCCCTGGTTTGATTCCCGGCATCCCATATGGTCCCCAGAGCCAGGAGCGATTTCTGAGTGCAGAGCGAGGAGTAACCCCTGAGTGCAGCTGGGTGTGGTCCTCAAACCCAAAAATAAATAAATAAATTTCCAAAGAAATATAGAACACAAACTTGTCCAAACTTGCCAGTAAGCATATAAAAAAGGAGTTATTATTTCCTATCAGGAAAATGTGATTACTGAAGCGATAGCACAGTAGTAGGGCATTTGCCTTGCATGCAGCAGCCCAGGATAGATCTGAGTTCAATCCCTGGCATCCCATACGGTCCCAGAGCTAGGAGCGATCTCTGAGCACATAATCAGGAGCATCACCTGGTGTGGTAAAAAACAAACAAACAAGGAAGTCCTTTTTGAGGCCAGAGCAATAGAGCAGCAGTACTGCATTTGCCTTGCACAAGGCAGATCCAGGATGGACCTGGTTCCATCCCTGGCATCTCATATGGTCCCCTAGCCAGGAGCAATTTCTGAGCGCACAGCCAGGAGTAACCCCTGAGTGTCACTGGGTGTGCCCCCCACCCCCCAAAAAATGAGAAGATGTGATGCGGATCAAAATGACTATGAGATAATCGCTTCACACCAGTGAGAATGTCATATATCAGACTAGAGGGGACCAGAGGGGTTAAGGAACTTGTCTGCATCCAGCCCATGACAGGTTCAAACACCAGCACTGTTTCCCCACCACCACCAGGTATGATCTGTGAGCACAGAAGCAGAAGTAAGACCTGAGCACCACCCTCACATAAAAAAGACTGGAAACAACCAGAGTTAGCAAGAAAATGGTGGCAAAGGAGGTTTCATCCAGCGTTAGGGGAATGTTATCTGGTTTCTGTTTCTATGGAAAGAAGTCTGAAGATTTCTCAAAACAATAGGAATCCAACTCCCACAGCATCAAACATTCTGCTTTTTTTTGTGAAAGGGGGGGGGGGTGTCCTGGAGTAAATGGGTGATACCAACCCACACTGTTAAGGAGGGCTCATTCTCCCAATTCAAATGTTACTATCTTCTGTAAACATGCACAGACATACCCAGAGATAGATAATATTTTACCAAGTATTTGGGCATTCCTCTAGTCCAGTCAAACTGACATGGAAAATGCACTGTCACAGACACCATATTATCTTGATTACTTAGTTTTATAATACAAAAATTTATAATACTAATGAGTGTATCAATACTTAACTCTTTAAAACTAGAGCCAAATGATAGTGCGTTTCCTTATATTTCCTTGTGTTTTCAGGGGCTAGAGTAATAATATAGCAGGTAGGGCATTTATGTTGCACATAGTAGACCAAGGTTCAATCCCAGGCATTACAAATGGTTCCTCAAATTCACCAGGAATGATTTCTGAGCTCAGAGGCAAAATAAAAAGCCCTGAGCATTGCTGAGTGTGGCCTAAAAACAAAAACATTCTTGTGGCTTCAAAAATTATTTTATTTATATCTCTATATTTTTATATTAGATGTAAAAATTTGTTTTGGGGGCCTCACTCTGCAGTGCATAAGGCTTATTTTTGGTTCAGTCCTTCTCACCCGGAGATCATGTAATACCAGGACCTGAACTCAGGTCTCTCTCATTTAAAGCAAACATTTCACTTCTTGGCATCTATGTTGAGCACACAAACACGTTAACTAGAAAAGGCCATGCATACCTAAATTCATTGTAATGTTAAGTACAAAAATCATGATATGAAAACAACCTAAGCTGCCAAAAAAAAAAAAAAAAGGGAATGGATAAAGTAGCTGTGGTATAAATATAGGTTGAAATACAATTTAGCATAAGATCAAACCTTTCCATTTACTGCATCTTGAATGGAACTAGAGGATACCATATTAAACAAAGTCAGTCAAATGAAGGAGGATAAATAGCAGGTGAAGTAACTTTTCTGTAGTATAAAGAGGGACAAAACAAGGAAACAGACAATGCTGGAAGATGATAGTAAACAGATTATCAAGTAGTGGGGGCCATGGGTAAGGAGGTGATGGGTGAGGAGGGTAAGGAGGGCTAGAGGTGATATAAGGACAATGAGCTCTGGTTGTGGCGTAGGTGCAGTAACCATGTACATCAAAGCTATAAACATTATTACTATTACTATAGCCATGTTACCTAAACTATAATAATTTTAAAATAAAAACAAATTAAAAACAGCCTACCTATTTTTCAAAGTTTAGCATGTGTTTATCATTTATGACTTGACAATCCCATTAATGGGGCCAGAGCAAATAGCACAGTGGGTAGCACGTTTGCCTTGCACATGGCCCACCCAGGTTCGATCATCATCCCATAAAATTCCCTGAGCCTGCCAGGAGTAATTTCTGAGTGCAGAGCTAGGAGTAACCCTTGAGTGCCACCAGGTATGGCACCCCCACAAAAAATAGAAAAGAAAAAAACTCACAATTCCATTCATGGGTACTAAAATAAATAAATAAAATCAATAATCATATAAACTGTGTACCTAATAACAAACATATTCATAAATCACCAAAAACTAGAATAACCCAAACATCCTATAATAGGTAAAAAGATAAACCAACTCAGAGATACCCACAAAACATAAGAACATTCAACAATATGGATATAGTTCAAAGATATATTATTCTAAATAAAAGGAGTTAACTTCAAAAAATTGCCAATTTAAGTCAGATGTATGGCATTCTTATAAGGACACAAAAGAAATAGAGACCAATTAGTGAGTGCCAGGAATTAGTGGCAATAAAAAGGGCAGCACTAATGTGGGAGGTGACAGAACTGTCTGGAATCTCGATTGTGATGATGATTATAGGACCGTATGTTTAAGGTTTTAGAATACATGTTAAAATTCAAACTGGCATCATTAAAAAGGTTAATCTCATAGGATAGTTTTTATAGGGGCCACCCTTCCCCATACTAGCCATAGATATGGCCCTAATGGCCTGAAGTACCATTGGATCCAGCAGCAGTCTCAGAGGTTGGAGCAATGAACCAAAAGTCCTGAACAGCACCAGGGTGCCCAGAGTACTTATTACTCAGTAAGTCACTGCTACCAAAACAGAATAAGTACCGTTTCCAATTCACATGCTCAAAACATAATAGATCAGGGGCCGGGCGGTGGCGCTGAAGGTAAGGTGCCTGCCTTACTGCGCTAGCCTTGGACGGACCGTGGTTCGATCCCCCGTGCCCCATATGGTCCCCCAGGCCAGGGGTGACTTCTGAGCGCGTAGCCAGGAATAACCCCTGAGTGTCACTGGGTGTGGCCCCCCCAAAAAAACAAAAAAAAAACATAATAGATCAAAAACACTTTTATTTTTTGGCTTTTGATTTTTGGTTTTTATCAGGTCACACCCAGTGGTACTCAGGAGTCATACTCCTGGCTCTGTGCTCAAAATCGCTCCTGGAAGGCATGGGGTACCATATGAGAGACTGGGATTCAAACATCACACATCCTGTATCGGCTGCATGCAAGGCAAATGCCTTACCGCTGTGCTATCTCCCCGGGCCCCTCAAAAACACTTTTGGAAGGAAAATTTCTGCTTTCTAACTTAAAATTTTGTTAACAATTTCAAAATTTTGTGAAACTGTTCCTGGGGCCTTTAAAACAATTAAATTCTTTATTCAAAAGAAAAGTTGTCTTGGAATTGGGAGGGGAGGATAGGCTGATTATCCTTTCTGACTGAAGGCAGAGTAGTCCACAGCCACACCTAGTACCCTAACTTAACCTTATTAAACTGCCAAGTCACCAAACTGTTCCAGATCTACAGACCTTGGGCTACCTTATGTAATACCTCAACATTTCAGAGTAGTGTTAGCCCATTAGAATCACATCAATTGATGGGAAAGTTGCAGAGGAGAGCTTAAACAGTAACACTGCTACTGAAATGGTGAGCTTAAACTGTAACACAAAAGGTTCAACTAATACCAATCACAATCCAGTAAATCCTTATTAGACACCATAGAGAGATAGGACAATTATTTCAAATTGACCCTTATTAGCTAGATTTTGATCATTCCATTTGCTCTTGTGCTAGGAAACAATATGAAGTAAATTTGTGCCTGGCTGGGGGCAGGCTGGGGTGGTAAGTGAGAAACTGGGAACACTGATGACAGGAAGGTCATACTGGTAGTGGAATCAATGCTGGGATATTTAATGCCTAAAACAACTGTTTATGAACAACTGGTAAATTATGGTATTATAATAAAAAAATTTAAACAAATAAGTAAAAATTGTTTATTGTGTTATTCTATTTCCTAGTGACCTTGTCTTTGAACTTAATTAAGGACAGGATGTAACATAATATAACTTTCTACCAAATTTTTTCCTGTGCTTTGAGCAAAATCAGCATCTATGTTCAGTGCCTACTTTTTATGTTTTGTTAATGAACTAAACTTTTTCATCATTATGTAATATTCATTTCATTCTTTCCAGTGAATTTTATACTTTAACTTACAGTGGATGACTACCTCTTTCCTCTCTACTTTTATACTATTTGCATACTTTATTTTCTAGCTTTTTTGGGGGGGTGTAAAGGGCTTCTGGCTTTTTGGTCACATCAGGAGGTACTCAGGATTTATTCCTGCACTCAGGAATCACTCCTGGAAGGCTCAGGTGGCCATAATATAGGGTGCAGGGGATGGAACCCAGGTTGGTCACTCACTTGCAGAGCAAATACCCTACTATACTATAGCTCTGGCCCCTCAAGCTTTTCTTTTTTTTTTTTTTTTTTTGGTTTTTGGTTTTTGGGTCACACATGGCAGTGCTCAGGAGTTACTCCTGGCTCCATGCTCAGAAATTGCTCCTGGCAGGCACGGGGGACCATATGGGGCACCGGGATTTGAACCGATGACCTTTTGCATGAAAGGCAAACGCCTTACCTCCATGCTATCTCCCGGGTCCCAAGCTTTTCTTATTTAAGTACTTCCCATCTTCATCTGACATCTGGATTAGAACTCGACATATTCATAGTTCACTCATATATTTTGCTAGCTTATTTTTCTCTTATGACAAATAAGGACACATTTCTATTTTTAAAAAGTTTATGAGGGAGTGTTAAGAATCACCGATCTAAGTCAACAAATAATAAATTCTGTCTAACCTCAGTTGACAGAAATACTCTCAAATATTTTAATAAGTATTTATTAATGGCCTCTGTATATACTCTTTGTTTATCTTGAAAACAGTTCTCAAATGTTCTAAAGAACTTTAGAATGAAAGATCTATTTTTATATTTGGGGTTATATAAAGTAAATAAAAATATTACTATGAAGCAAATTTTGTCATAACTAATTTTTACAAGGATATAATCTGCATGCTTAAATTTTACTCGATTCTATCAATGCAGCTGTTAAGTACAAGTAAAAACAGCATGTATTTGTAAAAGTCATTTTTTATAGAGTTGATGGGAATCCATCCTTTTGATTCATGTCTCAATTCCTAAGAAACCAAATGGTGACTTTAAGTAAGGACTTAGTGTCTGTTTAAGTGTCACTATATGGTCTTTCCGTGTGTGTGTGGGGGGGGGGGGATAAAAAGAGTAATTTTATTTTTCAACATCCCCATGTAATAAAAATATGGTTGAAATATTATAATTTGGTTCCCTTTTATGTCAGCAATGTTTTTAAATTTTGCTGTTTCATTGTTTTCTTCTTTAGAGATTCAAATATATTTATAATAGATCTTCTGTTCTGATTTATGCATCCATCATTTTCTCTAAAGTTCTTAATGACTTTTATTTATTTTGGCAAAGTCAGTCCATCTTTTCCATGTCTAGCCTCTATGTCATTTTACTATGTTTTCCATAGTTTCCACTGTCCAATATGCTTTCAATCTCACTTTTATTTATAAAAATGATTTTATTTTCTTAGTTATATATTTTCCTTTCCTTCAGTTCTCTTATCGTATATCATATTTTCTCATGTAGTCATTCTCTGCTTCCCTGACCTGTTAATGTCTTTGTTTGGTGCTCTTAGCAGTACATCCTTCTGTTTAGCTTTTAAACCTCACAGCAAAATATTTAATCATAATTTTTATCTTCTTTATAGCAATATTTCTCTTCCTTTCTTCCTTTCTGGTTCCTGGATTGGGGTAGTTGCCTTGCATTGGAATCTTTTTCTTTATTGATCTTTGAGAGAGGTTAGGTTTTCCTGAAGAAGCAATTTGTATAAAAGTCGTGCAAAAGACCACAGTGCTTCAATTGTGGGCCAGCAAAGATTTTTTTCAATATTCTTATTTTGGTGTGATGTCAGGAAATAAAACAGAGGGCCTCACACATAGGAGGCATATGCTTTACTACTACTGAGGTATATCACTGACCTCAAACTTTTTTTTAATTAAAGCCAGATAGACAGCAGATAAGGAATTTGCCTTGAAAGTGGATTCGATCCCTGGTGTCCCATATGGTCCATCCCCTGAACACCACTGTATTACAAAAACAAAGAAAAAATATTTTTCTTTAGCCAAGGGTTTTTAACATAAAAATAACTTGATATTTACCTCTCAACAGCCAATGGTGATAGGTAATTCTGAGATTTTAAACAATACAAAGATAGTGACCCTACTGTTATAGGTTCAGAAAAATGCAAAAATAAATCTTTTTTGACTTTCTCTTGTCAACTTCAGGTCAAATCACATACAAGGAAACTCCAGCCATTAGCTCACAAAACCCATTTTGCAGGGATGCAGGTTTGGTGTGTCAATGAGCCTTACCATTTCATGAAGCAACTCCCACGTGACAGCTCAGAAATCTGGGTCCAGGCGTCTTTGCCACATCCTCCAAATGCTTAGTGTGTTCTGCCTCCACTGCTTGGGGCAACCACTCTACTATCTCCTGCTTGGAACATGAGCTGCGTTCCAGCTTAGTAGAATTTGAGTCTTAAGTCCTCCTGCCCCTTTTATTATTACCTAACTGCCAGAAAACAACCAAAGAAACTATCATAATCAACTTCATAGCACTATCTTCAAACCAAGCATCAACAAATTCTCTTAAAAGAAAGGGGGAGGGCTGTAACCATGCTCACAAATGCAGTTCCCAGGTTTGATCTAAGCCAGCTCCATAGACTCACTCTTTCTCAAACAAGAATGTAAACCAAGCTGTAAAAAATTATGAATAAACTGGCCATGCAGCAGAAAGCTGGCCATTTCAGGAAGAAAGGAAGGTCTAAGCTTCACCTTGCCAAACCCAGAATCGCCATTTTCATGATGGTCCTGCCTCAGCACCCCTTTATGATTCTCTTCAGGGACATCAATCTGGCCTAATTTAGAGTACTCTGATATCACCAGAGCTTTTTGGAGCAAGGTCAGGTACCCTCCCCTGCACCTCCCTCTTCCAAGAGGCCTGGCATGACCCACAAACTGTGCAGTATCAGTAATAGTGCTAGGAACTGATGATCAACTTTATTTGTTTGATAATTTCATCCCTATAGGAACACACCAATTTAACAAAATGGACAACTAACAAGAGCTTATTAAGCCTTTTGCCATTATATTAATGACTTCATTGGAGACAAAAATTTTCACAAATATACTTGCTACTGTACTTTTTTCTTTAAAAAAACTTTCTTCTTTTTATTTTTTCTTTCTATCTTGTTTTTTAATAATTTTGCTCTCACTTATCTGAAAACAAATGTATTACAGTCAGCTACATCAACTATGTCATGAATTTTCTTTTAATAGTTAATGCAAAAATTAAAATAAAAAATAACTGGGGAGATTGGGGTCTGCAAAAATAGTATATCAGTGGTATAGTGCTAGTATGAAAAACTAGTCATATTTTGAGAACATTTACATTAATTAGCAGCTTTACTATATATAAGGAACCAAAGTCCCAGCACCAGTAATGGGCCAAACATAATGCTCTGAAAAACACTATTATGGAATTCCTTCCTAAAATACATATCCTGATATCGAGTCATAAGGCCATAATTAGACAAATGAAACAGAAAGATATTCTACCAAATGTCTAAACAGTACTCTTTAAAAATGTCAAGGCCACAAAAGACAAAGATTACAGTATTATTCCAACATTCAATGATTAAAGAGAACTAACAAATTCAATCTGTACTCCTAAATCAGAAACAATTCTTTTTCTTTTACTATATGACATTAGTGTGATAATAAATGAAATATACTAAATTTAGAATCATGATCATCTGTGTCCAAAGACAGAAAGAAAATAATTTATAAAAGTATTTGTGTCGGGGCCCGGGAGATAGCATGGAGGTAAGGCGTTTGCCTTTCATGCAAAAGGTCATCGGTTCGAATCCCGGTGCCCCATATGGTCCCCCGTGCCTGCCAGGAGCAATTTCTGATCATGAGCCAGGAGTAACCCCTGAGCACTGCCCGGTATGACCCAAAAACAAAACAAAACAAAACAAAACAAAAAAAAAAGTATTTGTGTCAGTTCCAGTTCACCTCATGAAGTTCACCACAAAGAGTGATGAGTTTAGTTAGAGAAATAACTACATTTTGAACTGTCCTAATAATGAGAATGTATGAGGGAAATGGAGAGCCTGTCCAGAGTACAGGCAGGGGGTGGGTGGGAGGAGGGAGATTTGGGACAATGGTGATGGGAATGTTGCACTGATGATGGGTGGTGCTCTTTACATGATTGAAACCCAAACACAATTATGTATGTAATCAAGGTGTTAAAATAAAATATAAAAAAAATTTTCAAAATTAAATAAAAAATAATAAATACAAATAAAAATTTTTCAAAAATCATATCATAAAAAAAGTATTTGTGTCAAAAAAAGTATGTGTCAATATTTATATAACCAATACTTATAATATTGGTTTCATAATTGAGTCATACCATTTGTTAAGTGAAAATAACTATATCATAGCCCAACAGAAAATTTCTATAGTTCAGTGGTTAAAAAACTTTGGGTTGGGAGGGGGGGTAACCAGAGACAATACAGCAAGCAGAGCACTTCCCTTGCCTACATTCGACTCAAATTCAATCCCCAGACCCCAATATGGATCCAAAGGTTCTATCAGGAGTGATCCCTAAGCATAGAGCCAAAGTATGGTCAGAGCACCTCATAGTGTGACCAAAAAAAAAAAAAAGCAACAAACCAGAAAGACTACTTTGGCAATAGACCTTAATTATCTAGAGCAGATATTTCAAAATTTATTTGGCCTAATGCCCCCCTTTCACAACAACAACAAAAAATCACTTTGTTTCCCAGAAAATCTGCCTTTTTTAAGTGAACAAAAAGTTCTTCCAAACTGTACAGGCAGCTACTATTACCACTCAGGATCCTTCCAGCACAAATCTCAGCCCCCCACTCCAGTTGCCACACCCCAGTACTGCCCACTTACTTTTAGGAAACACTAATCTAGTGGCTAAAGACTTTATGTTGCAGTAACTCTCAACTCAAAACATACACACACAGAGTACATGGGACATAGTAACATGGGATCAATTAATCTGGAATAGGATATTTGATCTACTATTTTATTTACAACTTTTCTCTAATTATAAAACTATTTAACAATAAAAAGGGGGAAAAAAAGGAAAATAAAATCAGTTAAAGATATTTTATTTTCTCTAATATGTTAAGATTCTTTTGACTGCATTTCACTTGTCAAGTCCTGTAATCTTACAGCTAGGAGAATATATGGCATAGTCTCTCACCAAAACTTCTTATTTGATGGAGTCAATGAAATTAAATTACTTTTTCAGGGTCATAATTAGAGCAGAGCTCAGGTTACAATTTTGCTCTGATTCAGTTCTTTCAACTATTACATGGTGTCTCGTGTCTCTTGTCTCTATTTGCTGTCCTCTTACCTCCTAAAAACATGTAATATTAGCTCTAACTTCTTATATATTCCAATAAGCTAGTTTGGCAAAGTAAATTATCATTTTAAAATAGTACTGAGTTGCTCAAAATTTTAATAGCTACCAACTATACATATTAATAAATTTTTATATAGAAAGTTGATAAGTTTATAAAACATACCCAATATCATAGTAAATGCTAAATATACAAAGGTAACACACTTCACTGTCAGGTTCATGGTGATCAAGACCAGACTTATCAGTCTACTTTACCCATCAGTATACTCCCACTTCTTACTGTTTGCCCAGCATACAATAAATATTAAAATAATGTTACACTATTAAATAAAAGTTAAGTCACAATACTGGAAAGAAACATGTATGTTGTCACAGTATCTGTGGTATAAACAGTGTCATGAGACAACAGATAAAAATCATTCTTGCATAGTGAAATCTTAAAAGATTTCCAAAAATTTAAGGACACCAAGATTAAGCCTTGAGGGAAGAAGCAACGTACAGTGAGTTGTAAGTCACCAACCCAGCTCTGATCCGTGGCACCACAAATGGTTCCTTAAAACCCTTCCAGTAGTGATCCTTGAGCACAGAGCGAGGAGTAAGACCTAAGCAGTGCTGGATGTGGCCCAAAGTCAACAACAACAAAGATTAAGACCTGAGAGACAAATGTAAAGCTTCAATAGCTATAGAAGCAACAAGATTTTAAGAGTAAGGTAAAGGGGGCCCGGGAGATAGCATGGAGGTAAGGCGTTTGCCTTTCATGCAAAAGGTCATCGGTTCGAATCCCGGTGCCCCATATGGTCCCCCATGCCTGCCAGGAGCAATTTCTGAGCATGGAGCCAGGAGTAACCCCCGAGCACTGCCGGGTGAGACCCAAAAACCAAAAACCAAAAAAAAAAAAGAAGAGTAAGGTAAGGGAGTTAACTAAAAACACCTAGAAAACACTTGGTATTTCTATTAAATATTTAAACATAGACTTACCTATTGTTGCTGCAAGTTCTGGATCAAAAGTATCATCTGTGAACCTCAAGAGCAAGCTAAAAGAGAAGTTAAAAAGAAAGATTAGGAATTTGACTTTTCTAATTTTGTGATACTTTCATGGCTGATGTATTTTATATTTGTAACAAATTTTAATGCCTATTAGAACAACTTATGTAAATCTGCTCCCAGAAATTTTCCATCAGTGCAAATACACAAAGAATTAAATTACAGAAAAAGTAGTTAAGAGATTCTCAAGAGCAATATATTCCCCGTGCTCCGCTACACAATTCCCTTAGTACAAAAAGATATCAGTATGAGGAAAAGATATTAGCAACAGGTCAAGTTTTGGAAGTTTCATGTAACACACTCAAAAAATTATTTTTAAATTCTTATAAATGATCCACTCTGAATTCAAGTAAAAAATGAAAAGACTGGAGCTGGAATAATAGTACAAAGGATACTCACGCACAAACAACCTGGGTTCAATACCAGCACTGGGTCTGAGCCCTGAGCTTCAAGAGTGATTGCTGAGCATAGAAACCAGAAGTAAGACATGAGCAACAATGGATGTGGTGCCTAAATAAAAAAATTAAAAAAATAAATAGAAAAAAGGGCTCGGAAGTCTAGTGTTTGGCACATTTAACCTGAGACTTTATTTGGTCTCCCAAGCAATACCAGCAGCAATTCTTGAGCACAAAGCCAAAATAAATAAATAAATAAATAAACCCTGAGCACCGCTGGTGTGTAGTCCAAAAGACAAAAAATATCCCCCAACCTCCCAACAAATTGGAGTAGAGAGGCCTAGAGGAGTAACTCAATGACATAGAATACTGGCCCCTTGCAAGTATAAAGCCATAAATTCAATTGCTGGTGCCTCCACATGCATTGAGCATGATGCAGGCAACTAACAAGCAGTTTCCTTCCATATCACAGCCAGGCGCCTATGCTGCCCACAATAAAGGGGTGCAATCCTCAAGAGCACCACAACTATAGAGACACCAGGAAGTGTAAGATGTAGCATGGGAGCACCATAACTCAGTGTCTTGGCATGGGCTCTGAGCTATCAGAGAACCAAAGCCATATCTGAACTCCTAGTATGGATAACAACAAAACATACTGTATTTTCTGCTCTATAAGATGCACCTGATCATAAGACACATATAGGTTTTTGGACGCTCTCCTCCCCGGCACTCAGGCTTCAGCTCCAGGTGGCATTCACTCCATAAAACGAATGACTGGGGGTGGGGAAGTGTGTCTAGTGTACAAAAAAATACAGCAATAATAAATATGTACTTGAATGTAATAGAAAATGTGAAAGAATGTCAGGGGACAACTCCAACTAGGGTAGTGGTTGTGGCTCAGCAGTAGTGTGTTTGCCTAGTATGTGCTCCATCCTAGGTTCCATCTCTGACACCACCTACACACACACAAACACACACACACACACACACAAAACAGATGGAAATACTGGGTAAAGCTTTATAACTCAAATATCAATCATTACAAGCTCTTTAAAAATACGTAATCTTACCTGTATTATCTCCTAAAGGGCAAGACTAATCTTTTGCCCTGTGTGCATTAGTAAAATCAAGGCAATAGATTTTATATATCAGAATTCCAGGGGATGAAAAGAACAAATATTAGACTATACTTACTGCTGTTAATTTGTTGGCTTGGGGATCATTTTGTTTTGTTTTGTTCTAAAGATTATATTACAAAGCATAATGGCCTCTTGGCAGTTTCCAAAGCCAGTGTTATAAATTATATTTAAATGATTTTCTCCCTTATTGTTTTGGTCTCTTTTCTTTACCACAAAACCAAAGCCACAAAAGGAAAGCAAAAGAGTCAAACTGTAAATTTTATATTCAATCTTCTTGACATTGCCAATCTTTTTACTTACTTCCAACATGAGAAACATGACAATAAAATAAGAATCTTATATAAAAAAGAAGTTATTCTCTTCCTAATTTAAACTTCAAACAGTAAAGATTTCATTAAAACTTCAGCTACTGATCTTTTAAGTATTAAAAAAAAAGATATATCTCAAGTGAACAAGATATGCCACCTGATTACCACAGAAATTATCTTTATAAAAACATAAGCTAATATGACCTTGTAGAAAGAGAAATCAGGATAATGATGCCTGAGCTGTAAAGACAGTTCAATGGGTTGAGGACGTGCTCTGCATGAAGGAGACTTGTTCAATCCCTAGCATATGGTCTCCTTCAGAGCAAACCCAGGCACAGAGTTGGGAAGAGTTCCTGAGAGTCACTAGGTAGGCGATCACTACCACCCCTTAAAAAATAAAAGACGGGGCCTGGAGATAGCATGGAGGTAGGGCGTTTGCCTTTCATGCAAAAGGTCATAGGTTCGAATCCCAGTGCCCCATATGGTCCCCCGTGCCTGCCAGGAGCAATTTCTGAGCATGGAGCCAGGAGTAACCCCCTGAGCACTGCCGGGTGTGACCCAAAAACCACAAAAAACAAAAAGACAAAAAAATAAATAAATAAATAAAAGACAATGCTATACCAATATAAAAATACTAATCGTATTAGCTTTTATTTAACAAACATCCCAATGTGACAGGCACTGGACCCAGCCACTGAGACCATGTTCCATTCTTACTACAACCCTTGCTTGTCAAGCCATTGCCAGGAAAGGCAGGTAATTGGAACGGTACAGAGCAAACACTTCAATGCAGGTGCTGTGGGTCAGTCTTGGACAGTGGCTCCTGGGAGCTAGAAAGAGTATTGAAAATCCTTTGCATGCATTTTTCAAGGCTGATTTCATTTCTCAGATTTTGAAAGGAATGCATACCCCCAAATGATTAAAAACCATGGCCTACAGCTGTGCTTCTCAACTGAGGGCCAGTATACATTCCTGTGAACCCCAGGTTATTCCAAAAAGATCACGGGGAAAAAAAAATCATACAAATGTGAGAACACAGCACAAAGCTAAGGGGCCACAGGAAGAAAACAAAGTCAGAGGAAACCTGTGAGAGAAATACTTCCCTAAAAGAATGTATAAACTTAGTCTTAGTGTTTTCAAAGTTAAGGCTTGCCACACAGAGCTACAAAGAAAATTTGTATGACTATAACTAATCTAGATTTCTTCTTTTTTTTTGGGGGGGGGGTCACACCCGGCAGTGCTCAGGGGTTACTCCTGGCTCCATGCTCAGAAATTGCTCCTGGCAGGCACGGGGGACCATATGGGGCACCGGGATTCGAACTGATGACCTTTTGCATGAAAGGCAAATGCCTTACCTCCATGCTATCTCCCGGGCCCCTAGATTTCTTAATTTTGTAGCCAAAACTTGCCACATAAACGACAAATAAAAATAGTACAATTGTAACTAACCTACATTTCTTAATTTCTTATCATGAAGTTAGCCAAAAAAAAGAGATGACAACTTAAGTAACAAGTCTATGTAATGCCTTCCAGTTTCTGAAA
>PVKC010018032.1:0-19869 GCA_004027635.1 Crocidura indochinensis
CCATATGGGAACCGGGGGATCGAACCGTGGTCCGTCCTAGGCAAGGCAGCAGGCACCTTACCTCCTGCGCCACCTCCCGGCTCCCCTATCAGAACTTCTGAGAGCAACAGGTGCTAAGGTAGGGTATACAGACATCTCTAGCTGTAGCTCCTCATGCTTCTTTGCCATCTATTCCAGGTTGAATCCAAAAAATGTTCACCAGAGGCCTACAGTTGCCTTGCTCTGTGGGCCGCACGTCAAGGGCGCTCAAGGTATCAGCTGTGGAAGGCACCTCGCCAACCACGATGTCCAGGTCATCCTCTTCCTGCCCAACTTTGTCAAGATGCTGGAATCTGTCACCAATGAGCTGTCTCTCTTCAGCAAGACCCAAGGCCAACAAGTCTCTAGCCTCAAAGGTGAGGCCCACTCTGTCCTTCGTACTTGGTGATGTGGTAGTGCCACCTGGTGGTGACAGATGAGAAACCACTCTTCACACTTCCCCACTCTTGCCCATTTATTCTTTCATAAGTGCTTATACAAGCAGGCAGAGCTTTGACACTGGGGATATTGCACTGATGTTTTTAAGTTCTTTGTGGCTTACATTTTGACTAGGAGAATGAATAAGTAGCATTTCTGATAGAGATGCCTAAAAGAGGTAACTTAGAGGTGGTTATGCAGTGGAAGGTGTTGGTAGTTGTGGGTCAGTGTGGAAGGCAGAGACAGGATCCAGCTTGGAGTAACAGGAGTGGAGGGTATTTAAGATCATCTTGTGGAGCCGGAGAGATAGCATGGAGGTAAGGCGTTTGCCTTTCATGCAGAAGGTCATCGGTTTGAATCCCGGCGTCCCATATGGTCCCCTGTGCTTGCCAGGAGCAATTTCTGAGCATGGAGCCAGGAATAACCTCTGAGCACTGCCGGGTGTGACTCAAAAAAAAAAAAAAAAAAGATCATCTCGAATCTGGCTGAGATAGGACATGGCACATCTGTGAGATTGAGCTTTGTTCAGAGGCTGGGGGTGAAGAAGGCAGCTACAGAGACAGTGGGAGCAGCCAATAAGGAGAAGATCCAGTAGAGATTGGCATCTGAAAGGCAGGTGAAGAAGAGGGTGAACCTATAGGGCAGTGGTTCTCAAACTACGGCCCGCAGGCCACGTATTGTATTTATTCCCATTTTGTTTCTTCACTTCAAAATAAGATATATGCAGTGTGCATAGAAATTTGTTCATAGTTTTTGTTTTCTGGCCCTCCAACGGTCTGAAGGACAATGAACTGACCCCTGTTAAAAAAGTTTGAGGACCACTGCTCTAGGGAATTTGGGAATGAAGACAGAACCGATCCAGCATATGGAAGGGCCCGATAAGTTTGCCAGAAGTGGTGGGGGCAAGTCTTTTTGGAGTATTTGACAATGGGTAAATAGGAAGCAGAGACAACAAAGGGCCCTGCCAGCGTAGATAAGACGATTGGGGCCAGACCCATGCTGCCCTAAGGCCCACCTGGGTGGTTAAGACAAGCCCTCTGGGCCACTTGGGCAATACTCTGATGGGCATTTTGGGTGGCACATTCTTCCTCCTGCAGATTTGCCCACAAGCCCTGTGGACCTGGTGATCAACTGTCTGGATTGCCCTGACAATGCCTTCCTTCGGGACCAGCCCTGGTACAAGGCAGCCGTGGCCTGGGCCAACCAGAACCGGGCACCTGTGCTCAGCATAGACCCTCCCGTGCATGAAGTGGAGCAGGGCATTGACGCCAAATGGTCTCTGGCTCTGGGCCTACCACTGCCTCTGGGTGAGCACGCAGGCCGGGTCTATCTCTGTGATATCGGCATCCCCCAGCAAGTGTTCCAGGAGGTGGGCGTCAGCTACCACTCACCCTTTGGCTGCAAATTCGTCATCCCGCTGCACTCTGCTTAGAAGGGCTCTGGGCAGGCGGACTGCTTCAGTCACTGAATTGGACAAGGATGTGAAGCTCCAAGGACCTTGTTAAGATGTTTTTCTTTTGAGTTTATTTTTTGAGAGCAGAACCCATTTAGTACTGCCCTGATCCCTACCCCCCACCGGGCAGGCTTTTCCACTGGGTGTGTGTGGTGGGCAGCAGGCCTCATGCATTGTATCACCATGTGTGGCCCAACCCCACCGAACTTTGTTTACAGATATAGGCAGCTCCGATTGTGTTCAAGTTTACAGCCAGGGCGCGTGGGGCAGGTCCTGCTGGCACTCGCTGTCCCAAGCTCCTGGCTTTGTCTCCGGCTTCTGAACCCTGCCGAGCCCCTTCCCCTCTCTGATCATGTAGAAGCCGCTGCCACACCAAGGCGATACGCATTCTCCATTTACCTTGAGAACTGCATGGCCTTCTTGCCACCCCACAAACAAGGTGATTGATTTGGAAGCTATTGACCCTTTCTCCTGAGCTGATTTTCTCCTGGGTTTTTACAAGGGTCCTTTCTCCTTACCCATCACTAAGGCTGTGAAGGAGTGGCATGATTTGTGGGGTTTTTATACCATTGTCTCTGTTGTCTTCAGCAGTTATGTTACGTAGAACCACAGTGCCCATCTGACCAGCGGTGCCCTCCCCTTCAGCCACCACCCTCTCTAGCTAGGGGCTTACCCTTCTGGCCGAAGCTTTAATGTGAATGAAGTATTGGAAAGGCCCCTGGGGAGCCTGGTGCTGAGCAGAAGAGGCTCCCTGGTGCTCCTGTCCTAGGTCACCAGTCCCCTCCCCTCTATGATTGCCCCCTAATTCTTAGCCTGGGCCTAACTCCATGGTTGAGCACTCTTGATGAGTAGGCTCAGGCCCAGGCCCGTTTAAGAGATGCCCAAATCTAGTTCTGGGGAGCTAGCTGGTGGCATTCAGCTATATACATTCCTGCTGTTCAGTTTCTCTGGAAGGTAGATGGGACAGCACGAGGCCCTGGATTCCTGGCAGGGGCCCCTTAGAGGGCCCCGATTTCTGCTCTGTGCATCCACCCTGGTTAAAGGGAACTTGTAAAGGATCATGGACACAGACTGGTAACAGATTTCCTTTTCCTTAAAACAAACTTAGCCAGGAGCTAATGTGGCAGGGCAGAGGGGGCTGGACTCTCCATACCCACTCAGTTGTCACGTCATCTCTAGTGGTGTGAGGGGCTAGCTACTCTTGAACTTGCACCTCTGCTCACTCTCAGGGCGTTTCTAGCATGGAGCCCTTTCTTTAGACAGGGCAACAGTGTGAGAAGCAACATTGTGATAGGCATTTTAGTACACAACCAAGTGTAGAGAGGTACTGTTCCCTGCTGCTAATGATTAGCACCCCCCAACCCCCTTCACCTCATTTGGGACAGTGGAAAAAGAGCTAGAAGCCAGCAGAGAAGTACACTGCCCAGAGATTGCTCCTTACAGTACTTAATGGGGTTCTGAGCCTTCTTGAGGACCCTGATGAGGGAATTTATGCCTGTGAGCACTCCGTCTCCTCCTGCCTGGATTCCCCAGTGGTGTTAAAGCTTGGTTCCTCCAGCTTCAGCTACTTTCAGTGGCATCATCCCCCCTGCTGTGACCGTCACTCATGTGGCTCTTAGGGAAAGCTGCTAAAAACCAGCACGGAAATAAAGCTGAATGACAGACAGCCCTGTGTCCTGTGGTGATGGTGCTTTGGGGAAGGAGGGAAAGGACTACTTCATTCCCAGCCTTCAGTAAGTTCCAGTCATCCTCACATATATACCTTGGGGCCGTAGGAAAGTCAGGGTGATCCTTGAGTGCAAAGTCAGTAGTAAACCTTGAACATTGGAGGGTGTGACCCAAACAATTAAAACAAAACAAAGATTCCTCTAGGCCAGGTCCACAAAATGTTGTACGGAGGGCTGTTTGCAGCGTGGGCCGTGGGCCGCAAGTTTGAGACCCCTGCCTTAAGGCCTACCCAGCAGGCTGGGAGGACAGAATTGAGTGAGACAGTTCAAGACTCGGCTGGGTCTGGATGAGGACCATCATAGCTGTCCCTTAGGGATAAGTCCTACTCTCCCAGGCTCAAGAGACCACTTCTGGCCTTACCATTGACTGGCTAGTCTTTCTGTTCCTGGCCAATTTCACATGTAGCTTTCCACAAGCTGAACTGAAAAAGACTTTATTTAAGGTGAGGGAAGGAGGGAGGCAAGGAGCCGGAGACGGACACACTGGTACCAGGGGTTACAAACAGTAAGAAACACTTTATTATAACTTTACAACATATAAATAGCATGGGTCAAATCTGTGCTTTCTGGCAGCTGGGCATCGAGTCCCCTGCAGGCTTCTGCCTGCCTTCACATTGCACTGTTCATTGGGTGGCTCTGGCCCTAGGGCCCAGTGGTGGAGGTGGGAGAAATGGGCCGGGCAGCCCAGTCCTGCTCTCGGTCTGCTCGTGCGGGGGGCCTCCTGCATCTGTCATCTGCTGGGATTGCGGCTGGTGTGGAAGGACCGCTCCTCTGGGGTCAGGCCGGCAAAGAAGGGGTGCAGCAAAGCCTCTGCCAATGTGATGCGCTGAGCAGGGTCAAACTCTAACATCCTCCTCATCAGGTCAAACAGCTGCACGTGCTCCAGGGAGTCTTGGAGCATGTAACTCTGCTCAGGGACACAAGGTGCCTCAGTGTGACAGCAGGGTGGTGGGAAGCCCCAGCAGGTCCCCTGGATGGGGTGGAGGCGGCAGTGCTGCCTCCTGGAGGACAATGAGCGGCTCCTTTCCTTTCCTGCTCAGAATAGTCAGGCTACTGGGTGTCTTGCTGACGTGGTGCCTCTGCCCCCACATGCAAAAGTCCTGACAGATGGGTTGTAAGGGCCTCTGCGGAATTCAGTTGTCCAAGCAGCGAATGCGGTTGACAGAGGCTTCCCAGCCATGTCTAGGCCTCCCCTCCCCCTCACCTCAGTTCTGCCTACTTCTTCCCAAAACTGAGAAGGGCAGGAAGCCGCAGGTTCTCAGACATCTGCTTTGCTCTTTCCCAATTACATCATAGCCACCCGGTTGGGATTGGCCAGGGCAGCTTGCAAGAACCCAGCACCCAGCAGCCTCAGGTGTCATGTGCCTCCCAAAGAGCCGGAGCGAGACAGCCTTTAGCTGCCTGGCCTGTCTCTCCGCTGCATGTATGCCCAGTGCCTGGGGTGTCTCCTTGGCATGAGTTGAGCTGGGGGAAGCCAGAAACTGACCTTCAGAGGTTTGCAGTTCTCCTTCACATACCGGCCGTCAGAGCTGTTTTCATCCCAAACCAGGCCCCCTTTGTAGAAATATTTCTGCTTCCTAAAAAACAGGGAGGAAGGCAATGGGAGGTGTGGCAAAGGAGTCTGGCAGTCATGGGAGGAGATGGCCCTTCCTCCAGGCCCAGAAGCAAAGCCAGGTGAGAAAGGAAATGTCTGGGCAGTAACAGGTTTGCCAGGTCACTGGAGCACAACACAGAAGGCACCAAGAGTGTGAAGCTGCAAAACCTTATGCTACCCACAAGTGAGAAGAAAGTCCTGAAGGTTCTCAGGGCTCCTACCTGGTACGGTGGATCATGTGCGATGGGATGGGTCCTAGGATCTTCTCCATCATCACCAAATGCTCTCGGTTTTCATGAGTCTACGGAAGATCAGGTAGTGTGCACGCTAGGGTTAGTACCAGCCTCCCTCTTATGGAGAAGGAGAATTCAAAGTCTTCCCTGCCCAGAACCTACAAACTCACAATGGAGCAGTCCCAACCCCTGACACAATACTAACACCTGTCCTCTCAGTGTCCAGTCAGTTTGTGACAAAAGGGTACAGACCTTTATCAACCCCGCAGTCCCACCCATTTCCATGCCCAAGGGTCGCCTCCTGCCATCGACTTCCAGTGAACCAAGTGTCCAGTCCTTTTCCCTCCCCTGAGCACTGCTACCCTCCAGGGCCAGGATACGGACTGGTAGAGAGTTCCCAATTCAGACTCCTGCCACCTACCAGAGAAGCCATACTTGGGAGCCTTAGTGGGGAGGCCTCACCTGAAAGAGTGTGAAGCCCCGGTAGTACTCAAAGAGAATGCAGCCAATGCTCCAAACATCACAGGGCTGTGCCCAGCCCAGCTCTGAAATGGAAACAGGAGACCTATGATGCAGCCTGTATTCCCAGCACGGAGGCATGGGCAGCAGCCATGCTGGCTGGCCCCAACATAAGCCCCTCCTCGATAAAAGCCCCATTTACCCCCATGGCAGTTTTGGCCTTGGGTGGCAGGCCAACAAACTGCCTGCTTTAGCCGGACTGGAGGGCTTTACACTCACCAAGGATCACCTCAGGTGGGCGATAGTGGCGGGTTGCGACAATGGTTGTGTGATGCTCATGGTCAAAGGTAGCACTGCCAAAGTCAGCCACTCGGATGCTGGTGTTCTTCACCGACTTCTCTTCACAGCTCTGTGATACAAGGTGGGCGCAATCAGAAGGCCGTGCTGTGGGTGCACACCCCAGCAACAGGGACCGCCCCCTCCCCCAGCAATACCTTGTGCTCGTTGTAGAGGGTTTCAAATTCAGAATTCACAAACAGGATGTTTTCTGGCTTCAAGTCTGTGTGGGTCAGTTGATTCTCATGTAGAACTGGGGAAGTGGGGAGGGAAGGAAAACAGAACAGTGCTGACTCCAGGCCACAGTGCATAGGTCTTTAGAAGGGTTCTGGGATTGAATGAGGCAGGAAAAATTTTCTACTTAAAAATCCACCTTCTGGGCGGGAGAGATAGCACAGTGGTGGTAGGGCATTCACCTTGCAAGCAGCCGACCCCGGACCAAAGGTATCTCAGCGTCCCACATGCTCACTGCCCCCCCCCCTTCCCCTGCGCGCCTGCCAGGAGCCATGAGTAATCCCTGAGCACTGCCAGGTTTGGCCCAAACACCAAATATAAAAAATTCATCTTCTGGGCAAGATCGATGGTACAAGCAGTAAGGCATTTGCCTTGCTGGTGCTAGCCTAGGATTGGACCTACTTCCGATCCCCTTGGATCCCATATGGTCCCCAAGCCAGGAGCGATTTCTGAGCACATAGCCAGGAGTAACCCCTGAGAGTCCCTGGGTGTGGCCCAAAACTAAAAAAAAAAAAAAAATCCACCTTCTGGGAACTGAAGAAATTGTATAATAGATATAAGGTGGTTGGTTGCCTTGCACATGCCTGATCCTACTTTGATTACCAGCACCCTCATTGAGACAATAGTGGTTATCTCATCCACTGCTTCTTCCCCTGCCTCAACACGGATTCCCACCAGGAGTAAGCCCTGAGCACTGCCATGTGTGGCCTAAAAACCCAAAACCAAATCTACCATATTTGAGGATTTGTACAAAGAGCAATTGTGCACTTGCCTAGCATGTGCCCAGACCAGGTACATTTCCTGGTCCTACATAGTTTCCTGAGCATTACTAAGTGCAACCCTGGAGACCTCTGAGCTAAAAAGAATGTTCTGAGGCTCCCAGAAATGTTGGGATGACCTGGGTAATCCTTTACACTGCAGAGTCTGAGCCGCTCAGCACCCTGGGATGCTTGTTCTAAACTTGCATTTCAGTTACCTTAGACTCACCAGTGGTTTTCCCAGACTTGAGCACCACTTGAGAGCCCTCCCTTCCTCCTCACCCCCACAAAATTTCACCCTCCCAGTCCATAAGGGTCAGGCCTCTCAGCCAAACTGCAGTATGCCTTGTGGTGGGTTCCCCCCTCCCAGGTGCCAGGCACACAGTTTTGTAGAGCCAGGACCAAAACAGGAATGTAAGTCACCCTTTCATACCAGGAAGAATATGATCAAGACAGTGGCTGTGAACCATTAATCCAGGGGCCACTCATGAGCCTGACTGCCGCTGAGCAAGAAGCCCGGCTTTTCCCTCAAACCTGCTCCCACTGATGAGCGTTCCATGTTCCTGTCGGGTACTTGAGACCCTAAGCCTAGGAGACACCCCCAGACTTTCAGCTCAGGCTAGCTCTAAGCCTTGCAGAGCAGCATGGCTGGTTTAGAAAGCTCTTTACTGTGGCTGGAGCAATAGTACAGTGGACGTTTGCCTTGCACGTGGCCAACCCGTATGGTCCAGAGCCTGCTAGGAATGCTTTCTGAGCACAGAGCCAGGAGTAACCTCTGAGCACCATCTCCCAAAAAAGCGGCTCTTTACTGTCCCCAGAGGCTCTGCAATGACAATAGCAACCAGCCTGCTCTTCCTCTCCAACTCCTGCAAATCCTACATCCCAAATATGTGATAGTGAGCAGAGGGTCTGCTCTGCAAATGGCACCTATTTGTACACTTCCCAAGTCAGACTTTCACCTGGTAGGAAGAGAACCAGGATCTCAAGCCAGTTAAGAGCTTTCAGAAAACCTCCAATCTATATCCTGATCCCCAGGCTGCCGAAGCCTTCTCTCCTTTGTGCAGGAAGTCCCAGGGTGGATACAGGGCTGATTCCAAAGCAATTCTTGGTTTTTGTTTTTGCCCAAGTGCCTGGGGCAAAGGCTAGCTCAGGACACTCCTGGATGGCAGCCACCACTACTTTGGACTCTACCACATATCTGAGCCAGGACCCATGGTGCCCTAGGCAGTGAAGAGAGGGGGTTAAATGGCCCTGTCCCACCTGAGGGAAGGCACTTACATCTGAGGGCGTGGCAGAGCTGGTAGGCCATGTGCCGGACATGTGGAAGTGGGTAAGGCTGGAAGTTATTCTCCTTCAGGAATTCAAAGGTATTCTTGCCCAAGAGCTCAAAGGCGATGCACATGTGTCCATGGAAATTAAACCAGTCAGACATCAAGACACATAGGCTGAGGAAGAAGGGCAGACAGGGCTTAGGCTATCTGCTGGGTGCCGGCTGCCCATCCCATGACCCTCAGATGAAGCCAATCCACACTCCCACAGTTCAGAGTCACACACCAGGATGCAGTTAAAATGAAGGAAAAACTGTTCAACTTGGGGCCAGAGCAATAGCACAGTGGTAGTATTTGCCTTGCACCTGGGACAGACCTAGGTTCAATCCCTGGAATCCCATATGATCCCTCAAGCCTGCCAGGAACAATATCTGAGCATAGAACCAGAAGTAACCCCTGAACACCGCCAGGTGTGGCCCAAAAAACAGAAATCAAAAAAAAGATTTAACTTTTTTTCATCACCAGTCATCACCCAGAAAAACAAAAACAAAAACAAACCAAAAAAAGAGCTAACACTGGTTTAGTGTTAGGCTTGGGCTGGTTCTCCTGCCTCCTCCAAGATTTGGCAGGTTTTTAGCCCTGTACCTCTTGAGCTGGGACAGTGCCTAGCATAGTATAGGACAATGCTTCGAGGCGTTTCTGCTGAACTGGTCCAAGGCTCAATTTGGTTCTTGCAGGATTAGGGTCTGAGTTCAAGGCAGGTTCCTTTGGCCACCTCCCCATGTCGGCGAGCTCCAAACAGCCTCTAAGTTTCTAATTTGTCATTGGTCCACCCACCCCAACTCCAGGAAGCTCCAAAACATACCTGCCTTAGAACAGTTATTAAGGCATAGCCTGGACTAAAAGTCCAAAGACTCCTTTCACCAAGACTCACTTGTCTGGAGCTGGAGTGGTATGTACAGAGGGTAGGACATGGTAGGTTAACCATGGTTAATCTGGGTTTGATCCCCAGCAACTCATGGTTCTGACCTTTACCAGTAATCCCTAAGCATAGAGCCAGGAGTGATTCCTGAGTGCAAGGCAGGAATAAGCCCTGAGCCCTGCCAGGTGTGCCCCAAAACAAAAACAAGCTCACATGCCAAACTCCCCTGGGTCTAAATATAGGAAGGAGTGGTATCAACAAGGGACACTGAAGAGCCCCAGGGGTCTTAAACAGGAGATGGCCTCAGACACAGAACACTGCAAGCTTCCTTCCCAAATACTTACAACTTATTCTCTTTATCTTTCTCCTTGATTTTTTTGAGAACATTGATTTCTAGTCGGGCAGCTTCTCGGTATTTGCCCACATTCCGGATGATCTTCAGGGCCACCTGAGACTTCCCTCTGAGACCAGGGAAGGAAACCAAAGTGTCATGAGGCTGCCAGTCTTCTCCCTCCCAGACTCACCCTTCAGCCAGCAACTGGGCCCAGCAACCACTCTAAGGACTCCCAACATGGGGCTTGCCCACAGAGAGTATATACGGAAACTTCAACTGACCATGTCTGTTACGGACACAACCTTGGCATCCACACCAGACTAGTTGTTAGGGGCCAGGGAGATGGCTTAAAAACTGGAATGTATATGCTTTGCTTGTGGAAGTCTCTGGAAGCACCCATCTTTGAGTACCAAATGTTACCCCAAAACCAAATAAAAAAGGCTTAGGCTTATATTACCTCATCAGCCACTGCCAAATCCAGCTCCCAGTGGAGAGTGGACAGAAGCCTAGTTGGCTGACTACTGCCAGACCCAAAGCTTACTCAGTAACTTAACTGCAGGCCAGCTGTTCTACCTACATCTTCTGTGGCACCTCTAGACCTTCCTGAGCCTGTGTGCCTGTCTGTGCAATCATAACCCCCCGGGGTGGATTTGAGGATGGAGTGAGGAATGGTGCTATTTTCAGGAGGGCTAGGCCACACCTCCACCACACCCCCACAGGCTTGGCTATGATGTGAGCACTGAACGTGCTATGCCCAATGACGATGAGAACGATTCCTGCTCTGCACTTCTTCCCATCCTGGCCCACCTGATGTCACCAGCAGGACGCCCACTTAGGAGGGAACCTGGAAAGTTCTGCTGCCAGGTTCAAGGGGGGTAAGCAAAGGTCAACCAGAGCAAGGGGCCCAATGGGGCTGCAGACAGCCTGGTCCCCACCACCGGTGCACCAGTGGGCAGCAAGACATCATTTCTAAGGGCCCCAGGCCTTATTTGGATCATAGAATCCCAAAATGACTTAACCCACTTTCCCTTCTCTGGGGAGGGGGTAGGAATCACTCAGCACCCTCTTTATTTTTTTGATTTTTTTCGGGCCACATCCGTTTGATGCTCCGGGGTTACTCCTGGCTAAGTGCTCAGAAACTGCCCCTGGCTTGGGGGAACCATACTGGACACTGGAGGATTAAACCGGTCTTTCCTTGGCTACCGCTAGTAAGGCAGACACCTTACCTCTAGCGCCACCTCGCCAGCCCCTCAGCACCTTCTTAAGTGAACCTTTAAGTGAATAAATTGCACCTGACTACTTACTACTGTCCCCTTAAGCAGGGGTCCTCAAACTTTTTAAACAGGGGCCCAGTTCACTGTCCCTCAGACCATTGGAGGGCCAGGCTATAGTAAAAACAAAAATGACGAACAAATTCCTATGCACACTGCATACATCTTATTTGGATGTGAAGAAACAAAGCGGGAACAAATACAATATGTGGCCCGTGGGCCCTAGTTTGACCACCCCAGGGTGGTATTACCCACTTTGGGCAATACTGAGCTAGTTCACTTTCTGAATTCGAGTAAAGATCACATAGGCCTCCGAGGACAGAATGCCGGCTGGGACCAGCAACACAGGGCGCTTATCCCTGTCCGAGGCAGGTTCCACCTGCTTCTGAGGATGGGCCCCGCCTCTGCTCAACCACTCAACCTGAAGCCCTTCGGCACTTTCGGGAATGGGGGAGGGCTCCCCCTCAAAGAAGTCAGAGGCTTTCTCCTGCAGCTACTCAGGGTGTCACTTCTCTGGGAGCAGAGTTGAGCTTTCCCGGGTATTACAGTTCTCGTATCTGGCACATCTGAATCCTGTCATATTAGACAAACATTTTGTGTCTATCTGATTTTTCCCCACACTGGGTCCCTGGGTCCACAGACTTAACTGCCTCCATCACTGTCACTACCTCCTCTTGGGGCCCTGGCAAACTGTACGGCTGGCTCTAATTGGCCTTGCCTTCTGGAGGTGGAAGTGGGCACTGTGAGCAAGCGCTGCATGTTTCTTCAGCTCTACAGTAAGAGGGCTGCCTAGGAGCAGTGCAGGGCTCAACCAAGACCACAACACAGCACCCTATAGTGGAACGTGGCAAGAGCGAAGACCCTGGAAGCAGGGCAGTCAGACGGGCTCCTGGCTTCCTAGTTTCTGAGTTCTCCATCCAAGGGGAAGGCTCTAAGTGTCTGGTCTCGAGGAACGGAAAGTAGACAAAAGTAGATTACAACCCCAGGTGCAGCCCAACACCTCTGTTCTCCTTAAGCCCACTCAAGGGACCCTCAGGCATGCCTGAGTACAGCACCTGCCTGGTGAGACCCAGACCTGCTGCCTCTGAACTGATGATACTTGGGAGGGCTTGGCTCAGGCTGTCTCAGCAGGTGCTGAGAAGAGGTAGAAACGTGAGCAGGCCTCATCAGAACCAGACCATGGAGGACTCCTGTGTGCATACACAGGACTACCATCTCGAGAAATGGAGCAGCACCACTCACAGAACACCAAATCCCTGCTACACACCTCCTATTTCAGGAGACCCGCGAAATTCCAACAAGCACAGGTCAGAAACATTGCTTTGGAAAGACAAAAAACAGTTCTGAGCGCCATACCCCTCAGCCCTGCGGGCTAGCTCACCTGGCATGGTCCAAGCACTCCACCACCTTGCCAAAGGTGCCTTCACCCAGGTTCCCCACGATCTCATCTAGGAGAGAAAAGAAGCACAGCATGAGGTGCTGGAGGACAGAAGGCGCCGGCAGCTCCTGCAAGTTCACAGCATTCAAATTCTCAAACACAAAAAAGGTTTCTCTCTCACTGCTACACTCTTAAAAACAGAAGTTGCTAGTGTTTGTGTCATTCAGGCAATTACTGTGGCCCCGCTAAGGCGCCACGCGCACTAGCGGCCCCTCCAGGCAGGAGAGGTCTCATCTAACAAGGGGATAGAAAGTAGAGAGGTAAAGTTTTACGAAAGGTGGCTGTACATCGCTCTTGGAGCCAATCGCCGATCCGGCACACCAGGTGGCCCTCCTTGTCATCTTCCACACTTCGGCTGCTGCGCTTACTGCTCTGTTGGCTTCTCTGCATGCACCGCCCCCCGAAACGCCATCCGACCAATCGCATGGTAGGCGGTTCCGATTGACAGATTGAGGTGTCAGTCAAAGGCAGAGGTGGAGACGGTGAGGAGCCGGTGGGTTGGTTGGTTGGATTTTCCAGATCCCAGCATTTCATAAGGCACACAGCATATATAACGATAGGGATATTGCAAGGGACACGTCAAGACACAAACTGACTTCAAAAACAGAAAAGTAAAAACAGCTACAGGTATGTAAAGAAAACTCGGACATTATCTAAGAGAAAGGTGCCGCTAATGCTTTGCTCAGAAAGACGACCGACAGTCTCTGCTGCCGAGGGGCCAGGTGGGGCAAGAGTTGGGCCCTGAGACTCCCTCTTCTGCATCGTCTCCCCCACCCAGGCCCTCCCAAATGACTTCGCAGTGCTGAAGACACAGTGAGAACGGCGCAAGAAAAGTGACCAGCCCAGCCCAGGGCCAATCATCCAAAATGGTCAGAGGCCACCCTGGCTTTAGCTGCAGATAGTCAGCCTGTGCTTGCTACACAGTGCTGCATGTCCGATGTTGCCACTCAGAACCAAAGTGCCACAGCTGCCCCGACAGCTGCTGCGGCCACATTTCACATCACGACCAGAAGGGCCTGCCACAAGCAGCCCTAGTGCCACCAGCCTTGAGCATATAGGAACCTGGGGTCCTCTAGGCAGGACGACCTGCAGTGCAGACCTCCTCGCATCATGGCCACATAGGGTTCCTCCTGCCTGGACCCTGGTACCCCTGCTACTCACAGTCCAGGCCCATCATGAGCCTTACGCTGACAGAGAAGTAGAGCCACAGACCCAAATGCCATCCCATGGCAGTATGTAGAGGCCAACAGGTCATGCTCTCTCCAAGAAGTCAGGAGAAAGTGGGGCAGAAAAGATGTCTGGCCCCCTCCATGGATCCCACTGCTTCTCTACAGGGGCCTCATGGCCAGTGGAAGGGAGTCAGGGATCAAATGCACTGGGATGGGTAGAAGAGACAATAGCATGGAACCTCAGAGACACAACTGCTTTCCTGCTCAGGACTGTGAATGCAGTGTGAGTTGGCTCTCAACAGAGCATACAAGCCTCCATGCTGGGCACAATGTCAGACTGCTCCTGGCAGGAGGCCTGCAACCAAACAAGGCTTGGGGCTATATACCTCTTTGCCATTTCTGCTCATGTCCCACTGCACAGGCAGTCCAGCTCCCTCACTTTGCTTGTACCACATTTAGAAGTCAGCTGAAGAGAGCTGGCTAGAGGTCAGAAGAAAGTTCCTGATGAAGCTGGGCCTGTGGGGAGGGCCATGAAAATGTGGATGCAGAGGCGGTACAGTCCTTCCCAGTCTGTACTCTGCTGTATGTGTGGCAAGTCCAGGAGAGAAGGACCAGGCCAGACAGCTTCAGACCAACAACCAGCAACCCTGAGTCATCTCCCTAAGAAGTGTCCTCCAGCCTCTCCTGGAGCAGTGAGGAGACAGATAGACTGGCTGGGGGGCCAGCCAATGCCGGAACCAAAGGCCCTGTAATTGCCACTGCCAAGAGGCTGAGAGAGAGAGAGAGGAGTCAGGCCCCCCTGTGCAACCTTGCAGAATCAGACGACACATACACACACGCATGCACACACACCAACGTGCGTGCGAGGGGCTGGGCAGTACTCACCCGGACCAGCCAGCCTGAGAACGCTAGAAAGAGATGAGGCCTCTAAGCCCCAGCCAGCACACTCTGGCCACAACTCACCGAGGAGGCGCTGCTACATGACCTGGTGCGGCGCTTGTGGCAGTGGTGGGCGTGCTTGCGAGGTCGGTATGGCTCCCTCTCCCGTGACCGCCGTCGATGGTGGGAACGCGAGGATCCATAGCAGTCCACTCCGAAGGAAGGGCTCCGCTCTTCACACCGGTACATGTCACTGTCACGGCGCTCCCGGTATCTCCTCTGGTAGGGTAGGCGGTCATGGCTGACAACAAAACACAATCTGGTCAACAAGACTTTCTATCCTACCAGATGAGTCCTGCTACCATGTTAAAAGGCATGTGGTAAAACCTCTGAAAAGACTTCAAGGTCAGCCTATTGCAAAAGCATGCAGAGAGCAGGAAGCATATATGAATGGTGTATGTGGTCCAGAGAGGAGGAAGCATGTATGAATAGTGTGTGTATGTGGTCCAACCAGCAGAACCTTTCCTCCAGATAGTAACAAATGCCTCAGCAGAGCCCAGGGCAGAGGAGAATGGTAGAGGGCACGGAGGCCTCCAATACTCTGGATCAAACTATGGTCTTCTGATCTGGATATCAGTGTTATTTTGATCTGGAGGCCAATAGACTTGAGGATCAGGAATGGGTAAGAGCTAAGGCTAAAAGAGATAGTAAGGGGCAGGGTATTTGCCTTGTACAGGGACAACCCAGGTTCAAGTCCTAGTTATATGATCTTATATGGACCTTCCTCAATGGCAAACCTGTGGCACGCGAAGGCCTTGCAGCTGGCATGTGGGAAGGCCCACAATTAAGATTTGCGGCATGGCGGGAGGCAAGTGTGCCAGTGTCTGCTTTGCAGCTCACCTGGCAACAAAGCTGGACTGGCCATTGGGAGGACCGGGCATTGTGTGGCAGTTTGGGCACTTGGGCTCAAAAAGATTAGCCATCACTAACCTATATGGTACCCTGAGCTAGCCAGGAATGATCTGTGGGCTCTGTGAACACAGCTGGGTGTGTGACAACCTGCCACTTCTCTCCTCCCCAAAGTGCTCAGCTAAATTGCTAGGCTCTACTGGAAAGGTTACCAGGGAAGACAGTAGCATAGAAAATGGGATAGGCTCTCTTTCCTAAGCTCCTTGTTTATGTATGAGAGCAAAAGATAAAATATAGTTTGTAGGGGTCAGAGCAGTGGCACAACGGTTGGGCATTTGCCTCGCACGCAGCTGACCCAGGACAGACCATGGTTAAATCCCCTGGTGTCCCATATGGTCCCATGAGCCAGAAGTGATTTCTGAGCGCGTAGTCAAGAGTAACCCCTCAGCGTCACCAGCTGTGGCCCAAAAACCAAAACAAAAACAAAACCAAAAAAAAAAAATGTAGTTTGTGTTCTATGTAGTCTGTAATGATTCTTACCAGAACCTGACCATGCTGGCACCTTCCAGAATAATTTAGTTTTCCTACAGAATCAAGAATATGTAGTTTGGACAATTTCATGACCCATGACCACCTCTGCATTGACATCTGTATCAGACTGCCTCTCCAGAATTTCCATAATTGACAGATTTCTCCTGGTACCTTAATTCAGCTGATATCCAAAAGAAGGGATATGTTCTCTCCTTCATTTACTTCCCTCCCTGCCTCCAGCTTATTTAAGGTGTCCAAATTCTCAGGAATCTTGCAGAAGATAAGTGTTTTTTTTTTTTTTTTTTAGGTTTTTGGGTCACACCCGGCAGTGCTCAGGGGTTACTATTGGCTCCATGCTCAGAAATTGCTCCTGGCAGGCACGGGGGACCATATGGGACACCGGGATTCGAACCGATGACCTTTTGCATGAAAGGCAAGCGCCTTACCTCCATGCTATCTCCCGGGCCCCAAGTGTTTTTTTTCTTAATTTTATCGAATCTCTTTGACTTCTATAGTTAGTAAAGAGCATCATAAAACAGAATCAGAGTCTACTTTATAGACTTAGACTGATAGCCAAAATATACAAATAAAGCCATCATCAGGGGTCAGAGAGATAGCACAGTGGTAGGGCATTTGTCTTGCACGCAGCCGATCCAGGATCGAAGGCGGTTGGATTCCCAGCATCCCATACGGTTCCCTGAGCCTGCCAGGTGCGATTTCTAAGTGCATAGCCGGAAGTAGCCTCTAAGTACCACCACGTGTGGCCCCAAAACAAAAAGGGGTTTCTTGCTCTGCTCTCAGAAATCGCTCCTGGCAGGCTCAAGGGGCCATATGGGATGCTGGGAATGGAACCAGGTCTGTCCAGGATAAAGGCAAAAGCCCTACCGCTGTGCTATTGCTCCGGCCTTGGAATCATTTTTTTGAAATGGGGTAGGGACAAAGATATAGGGTATGGTGCTTTCTTTGCAAGTGGCCACCCTGGGTTCACACTCTGACTCTACAAACCTGATCCCTGCTGGAAGTAAGCCTTGAACACAGCTATGGTGGGACTCAAAAGCCAATGATAATAATAATAACAACAACAACAACAGTAACAACAACAGTTACAGTCATAATGAGCTCGAGTGTTAGAAGATTCAAGGAGAGAGTGTAAAGGACAACAAGGATGACAGTAAACACTGAAGCCAGGGGACTGCAGGAGAGGCCAAGGGAGGCGCTGAGTAAAGAGTAGAGGACAGCAGTAGTCACCTCCAGAGGAGCCGGCACCACTTACTGGTTGGTTCCCAGCACTCATAAGTGCAGGCGCTGTTCTTCCCTCAGCTTCCCTTACCTCCTGGACCGAGATCTCCGGGGTAGAGGCTCCCTTCGAGACGGGTATCGTAGTCTCCCTTCATGCTCCCGACTGTAAGACCTCCTTCTCTTCCATCGGTAGCTCAGGTATGGGTCTGGCTCAGGGGAGCGGTATCGCTTACAGTGATGCATCTAGGCCACAAGAAATGGAGAGCCTGGCTAAACACGCAGCCAGACACCTGCAGCCACAGGGCTGCATGGAGAAGAGGCCCATTGTTCTCTCTAGAGGCAGCCCCTCCCATGGGTTTATGAAGTGAAGAACTCTGAGGTCATACTGGTCACACAGCAGACAATGGGCAACATCCTTCTCTGCCCATGAACAAACAAACAGCTGCCTCCCTAACAGCATCATTAACCTGAAGGAGAGCCAGGGCAGCTGCTGAGGCTGAAGGCACGAAAGGGATGGTAAGCAGCAACACAGGACACCTAGGGCAGGGAAAAGGAAAACTTCCTGGGCTAAATTCTTCCTGCGTGTGAGATGTTGCAGAGCAGATGCTCTGACAAGTCAAAGTTCAAGGGCTATTAGAGAGAGCTATCCGGTTTAAGAAGCCTAAGGCTGTCTTGCTGGACCCACTTAAAGAAGCCAAAGGCAAACATGATAGTAGTTCTTGGAGGAGGTGGACAGGGTCTTCCTCTTGCCAAGGCCAGTGAATACTCTTAGGGTACCCACCGCAGAGCCTCACTTCTGCCCACTAGTATTCAATCTCCCATCAGTACCCTCTCCTATGCCCATCTCAGGAGCAGCCAGGTTGGTTGTCTGGCAGCTGGTCTTCCCAGGAAGTAGGTCCAAGAAACCCCCTTACACCCTTCACTACCCTGTTCATTGGGACTATATCCACAGCAGGTAATGCCAGGCTAGCTCAGTCTCAGGGAGAAAAATGACTGAGAACTCAGTTTCCTGAGCTTCCTGCACCCAAAATCTCCATGGGAGGTTGGGCCAGAGCCACCCTACAGGGGAGGTCAATCCTAGTTTGCCTGCTCAAGCTGTGAGGAAAGCAATTCTCTGAGAAGGCTCTGCCAGGAGGGCATAGGGAGAAGCTCCCTGTCCACCTCCTGGGAGCTTCAAGATCTGAAGAACCTTCAATCTCCCCATTAGCAAATATCTTCTGTCTTCCCTGGTCTGCCTTATGCCCAGACCCCAGCAACCTTAGGGGATCAACAACATGTAACATCATTGTGGCTCTAAAAGTTTAGAAAGCTTTTGTTGTGGTGGTTATTGGGTCACACCCAGCGGCACTCAGGGGTTACTCCTGGCTCTGTGCTCAGAATTGCTCCTGGCAGGCTTGGAATTATATGGGATGCTGATGGGGTCCATCCTGGGTCAGCTACGTGCAAGGCAAACAGCTTAGCTATAATATCTCTCCGGCCCTAGGCTTTCTGTTTTGATGACCAACTGACTAATGCTTGGCTGTTTCCTGCGATTACTCTGGTCAGGTGCCCAAAGGATGGAATGAGGGCAGAACCTACCAACATCAAGAGATGAAGGCAAGGACTGCCCACAGGCAGGTGTGGTCCTGCCTGTCCTCACCAAACAGATAAAATCACTGGAGTTAGAGATCTGGCTCAAGGCCACACCAGACCTAACTCCAACCAGGATCTAGAAGATTCTGCAGTCCACAAACATATGTATTAAGGAAAGTGCAGGACTTCAAAGTCAGATGTCAATTTGAATCTCTGTGCCTCTGATAAATTATTAGGGCTCCTCTGACTTTCTGCCTCCTCTTGCAACAAGGGAATAAATAGTACATCTTATAGGGTTCGGTGATGATTGAACTGCCAAGACTGCCTATCCCTACATATGTCTATAAGCCAAATCTCTAGCACAGATCTGGAGCCAGTGGAAGCCCTAGAAGGTAGCTTCTCAAGGGCATTAAAAAAGGATCCGGGTCAAACCCTTTCTGGAATGCTGAAGAGGCATGGGAAACATTTTCTAAACCCTTTCAAGGTACCTGAGAGCTTGTGGGCACCCAGCAGCCCCTGGGGGGGGGGGGAACCAACTCTAGCAGGTAAAACATATGGGGATAGTTTCAGGTCCTCATTACCCTTCCAGCTGAAGCTTTCAGCACATTTCTCGCCACCTGTGTCTGTCCCTGAAGCCGGGACCCCGGGAAAAAAAAAAAAATGAACAAGTTTCAGCCTGCCAAGGACCTTCCTAATGTTGCTCGAGAAGGTTCTTTCTGCCTGGCACGGGCACAGAACTCGGAGAGGTAGCTGGCTCCCCCAGTGCAGGCGGGGTGGAGTCCGCGGCCAGGAAGGCGCTATCTATGCCTGGCTCAGTCCCTGGGCCCAGGAGGCAAAGACAGACAGACGGGAGGGGAGGACTGACCCAGCCTCGGTCCCCCCACCCACCCACTCTTGGATCATGTAGTGCCCCCACCCTAGCGGCCCGCAGTTATTTGGGGCCTTCGTCACCCCCCCACTCCAAGCGCCTCTGCAACCTCAGCCCTGCCACCTTGCAGGCCGCAGCCACCGGGAGAAATGCTCCCTTTTTTTGTTGTTTCAAGGGCACGCACAGACAGAGGAGGGAGGCTGGAGGGCCGGGTTCAGG
>PVKC010018033.1:0-19873 GCA_004027635.1 Crocidura indochinensis
AGGTCTATTAAGTGTGTAAGCAGGGAGGGGAGATTTGGGCACTGAAAGAAGTCTCTTCTAGGGAATCTGCCATCCAATTTCTTTACCCATCTTTCTCATACTTTTTGTCTTCACTGGTGAAAACCCCACATTGAAAAATTAAAAAAAGGGGGCCGGGCTGTGGCACTGGAGGTAAGGTGCTTGCCTTGCCAGCGCTAGCCTAGGACGGACCGCGGTTCGATCCCCCGGTTCCCATATGGTCCCCCAAGCCAGGAGTAACCCCTGAGCGTCACCGGGTGTGACCCAAAAACCAAAAAAAAAAAAAAAAAAACCAAAGTTTAGTTCTCCACCAAAGAAAAAGGGTGAAGGGCAAATCATGATAAAGTTATAGGTTAACTTGCTTTCAGGGCAGATTTCCCTGCTTTGCCACCTAACAGTGAGATGAAATCAGAAGATATTCCTTGACACCCAAGCTGAGACATAGGATCTGTGTAGAAACCAAGATCTCTAATAACAGGAGCCTGATTGCAACAATCGTGATTGAGTAGAACTTTTTCTGGGTTCATGATTAAAGAACTCTGGGCTGAACAATTAGTATGCCTAAACCCTGTAGTTGGTCTTCTGACAGGATGCTTCATGGGTAGAGACACTTGTTTTTTTTGTTGTTGTTTTTGTTTTGTTTTGTTTTGGTTTGGTTTTTGGGTCACACCCGGCAGTGCTCAGGGGTTACTCCTGGCTCCATGCTCAGAAATCGCTCCTGGCATACACGGGGGACCATATGGGGCACCGGGATTCGAACCGATGACCTTTTGCATGAAAGGCAAACGCCTTACCTCCATGCTCTCTCCCGGGCCCCGAGACACTTGTTTTTTAAGGCCATTTTTAAGGCCATTTCCTTTCTAATTTCCCCAATGTTTGCTATGCCTATGCAAAAGAAAAACATCCCCCCTCATTTTTAAAAATTCTATTGTATAGAATTCTATTGTATAGGAATATCTAGAAGATATTCCTTTTTCATAGAACCTTGGGACATAAATGACTTTGTTTTACCACATGCTTCTGCATTGCAGATTGAGAAAGGGAGGAAGGGAGAGAGAGAGAAAGAGAGAGAGAGAGAGGTGAGGAAGAGAAGATGGGGTTCAGGGACTAAGTGGTCTCAGGTGCATTGGTAGAGTAAAAAGAGGTCAGAACTAAATATTCAATCATAAATCAGTGACAATATAATCAAGAGGCCCAAACTGTTACAATCTAGACTTAAAATGAACCTTGTTACACTGGCAGGCCAAGGGCTAAGTGTGGCAGTATGGGGTGTACACTGGGAGCTTTGGTGGAGGGAGGTCAACACAGGTGGTGGAAATAGCCCTAACATATTGACACTATGTTTGAACTATAACTACAAAGAACTTTTTGTTCACAGTTATCTCAATAAGTTTTTTTAAAGTTATAGGTTAAACTTAAAGTCAAATGTGTCTATAACTCACAGCCTTCTGACTCAGTACAATGAGAACTCGGGTTTGCAAAAAGTCTCTTCAGGCTGAGAAAGCAAGCAGGCAAGGGATAATACAGCATTCAGCACATTTCAAACTTCACAGCCACTCGCGAGTACGCAGGGCTTTTAGTTCATAGGAAGCAAGGTGGAGAATTGAAAGCACGTAGTATCTTCCCATACGCTATGGGGTGACTTCTTCTCCAGGGATACTCGAATACTATGTCCATTGAAACTGTGTGATCCTGAAGGCTTAGTGGGTGCAGGAAAAAGACAAGATGAAACTGACTATGGAGGGGAATGCATTACATGCCCCAGTTGCAAAGTAAGGGCAATCAAAAGAGTCATACCACATATGTGAGAGTGCACAGCTAGTTTCATACATTATCATAGTAAGGGTAACAGGAAGTAGAAGAAAGTGACATAATCCTTGACCCTTATCTTGTAAAGATGGAGGGACCTTGAAGGAGGCAAATATCTTTGAAAGCCCCTTTCCACCTCTACAAATTGGAGAGGAACTCCTTTTGATCTCTGCTAGAAGACCAGCAATTTGCTCACTATGGTTCCATTTTGACCTGAAAGGCCCAAGATCAGTCTCCCTTCACTCCTGGCATCAGAGATGCTCAGCTTCAAAGTAATGGCTGTACATCAAAGCCTAAATGTTAAAAAAAAATTAAGTCCAGATCCTTTATAAGATTTTCTGGGTCATAACCAGGGCTGTGAGCCTAGTGAAGGTCAAGAAGTTATAACTCTGCCTACTACACATAAAAAATAAAGAAATCCTGGAAATGAATGCTCAGGTCCATGCTGGAAGGAAGCCTAGGCCAAATATTTCAACTTTGAGAGCCCTATTAACTTTTAACCTGCTGATACCCTAGAGACATCTTTACCCTCTAGGAAAGTCTTCTCCTAAGGCAGTTTACTATGATCCAGAACAACCTTTCACTATCCAGGACAGAACTATCCAGGACAGTTCTCCATCTCCCAAGACCTGCATTACACCATGCAATACGATCCTTCACCACTAACAGTCTTCAACTATGTAGTGCAGTCTGCCACCATTCAAAATAGTACTCCTCCCTCTAGTACAGTCCAAAATTCAGGAGCCTTCCACTATGCAGGAAAGTCCTCCACCACCTGAACAGTTTTCCACCATGTAGGAAAGTCTCCCACCATCCAGAACAGTCCTCCACCATGTAGAATAGTCCTCCATTCATCAGACAGTCCACTTATAATAGTCCTCTACCATGCAAGATAGTTCTCTGCCACTATGAATAATTCTCCATCATCAGAAAAGTCCTCTTCTATCAGTATGGTCCTCCACTACCAGGATAGTCCTCTACCACCTAGAATGGTCCTCATTATACAGGACAGTCTTTAATTACCCAGAAGAGCCATCTACCATCCAGAACACTCCTCTAGCATGCAGGATAGTCTCCCACCATCTATGATCTATCAGCCAGGACAATCCTTTACCACGCAGGATAATCCTGAAATTTCAGTACAGTCCTCTTTCATCCAGAATAGTCTTCTACCATTATACTATTCCTCCATGGTTTGGTGGAACACTTACCTTGGTTCAAACCTGTTCAAGCTGGATCAAACCTGAAGGCTAGAATTTGAATAAATTGGTGACCATCACTAAGTAAGAAGTAATTACTTTCCTCAGCACCAAGAAGTTCCTCCATAATTTCCATTACACCAGTAATCTGAAATTTCACATGAGAAGTTATTTGCCTTGGGCTTTAGATTCAGAGTGAAGTTCTGCCAGTGTTTTCGTAAGCATGCACAGCCACTTGCAAAGGCATAACTTAACCCCTCTAAGACTCACTGCTCTCAAGTAGAATGCCTGTCTTGAATACAGGCAGGGGTGAGGGAGGAGAGGAAAGCATTGATGGTGGGAATGTTGCACTGGTGAAGGGCGGGGGTGTTCTGTTTATGACTGAAACCCAACTACAATCATGCTTGTAATAATGGTGTTTAACTAAAGATTTCATATATAAAAAGTAAAGACTCACTGCTCTCCTGTCCTCACTTCCTTCTTGTCCAGTGTGGATCCTTGATGTGATCATGTGTTGTGTAACATGATCTTGTCTCATTTCTAATGGTCAGTAGATGCTTGGTGCTCTACTGTTTATTCCTAGGACAACTTACTTTTATCCCCATTTTAATACTGCAGAAGGAGATTAGCTTGGAAGGAAGAAAACTGTATTCTGGCCAGCAGGGCAGTGTCTTCAGTGTCCACAACTCCCTAGAAAGAACAAGGTGCTGCTGGACTACTGGGTGGCACTAATAAAGTTGGATTTCGTGGTTGGCTTGATTCATTCCTTATTTATCCAGTAATTTGATAAAAAACAATGAAAGTAAAGTGGCAGTGGGGCCCAAGTTTCTCCAGACTTTCTTTTCACTGCAAGAGCCAGGGGAGAGAGGAGGTTACTCTTGAAAAAGGCTCTAAGGATCCTTTCAGAGAGCCCACTGTCAATCTCCATCCCTTTACCTCCTCATTGGCTCCAGAATCCACCAGAGAGCAACAATGTGTACATTAAGGCCTCAATATTTCCACTGAAGGGTACTTCCTCAGGAAAAACTTTAAATAACCTCCTCCAGTTTGGGCCAGTGCTTACAGCCCTCTGACTGGGTTCTGGGATGACTTGGAAAGGCATGGATGATGAAAATATTAATAGGGGCTGAGGAGTGGCAGTGTTTATCTTCTTATTCAACTAAAAGCATTTTTACTGGCTTGGGTTGTTCCTGGTATAATAGTATTATAGTCCCCAAATCTGCTTACTCTCTGCCTATCCCCATAACCATAATCCTGCCTATTATTCAACCCTACCCTTCTGGTAGACATTTCTCACAGCTCTAAGGAGCATTAGACCTTGAAGCAAGTCCAGTCCCAGCATTTGACAAAAAGGAAACAGGTTCAGAATCCAGAATCCTAAATCTCATGCTCTGGGTTCTTTTTTTTTGTTTTTGTTTTTGTTTTTGGGTCACACCCGGCAGTGCTCAGGGGTTACTCCTGGCTCCATGCTCAGAAATTGCTCCTGGCAGGCACGGGGGACCATATGGGGCACCGGGATTCGAACCGATGACCTTTTGCATGAAAGGCAAACGCCTTACCTCCATGCTATCTCCGGGCCCCATGCTCTGGGTTCTTGCCTTGCTTCACCCTACCAAAGGTCCCCTGCTGGGGCAGGATGAACTCTCAAAAACCCTTTCCAGGAATTTTGCTGTGTCCAGAGAAAGTGGTCCCAAGCACTGAAGGATGTCCCTAGGTCACCTTTCCAGTAGCAAACCTAACCCATGGGTGCCACATGCTCCAACTCCTTCTTGCTCCCAGTGGAAAAAATGGAGAATCCCTACATACCTAATGAACTCTGCCAATTAGCTCTCCATCTTCACTCCAGCCCTTCATGCCACCCTCCTCCATCCCCCAATCCAGAATCTAGGAGAGTCAGACACGCAGCTCAATGCAGACAAACGCCTACAGGCCTTGCTCATATTTAAAACTTCCTTTCATATATTTTTAATAAAACAACTGATACAAATTCAAAACCAACTACATAAATCAAACATTATTCAATGTTGGCGGCTTCAAGGTTCCCTGGTGCTTGGCTGGGAGCGCACGGCTCTCCCAGACGGGGCTTTGCACTTCGGCGCTTGAGGTTTTGTGAAAGGTTTATTGGATTTCATAGTCCCTTAAGGGGAAACCCTTTAAATGTCTTTGCAATTATAAGTCTAATAACACTTTCAGCCCTTGGACACAGCCTTGACTTGACAGAGATAAGGAACTCGAAGTTGCTCAGTCAATACCAAGCTATTAATCTCTGTCACCTCGCTGTCACTGAGGCTCAGGAAAACAATGTCGTTTCTTGACCTAGGTGAAGGCATGGAGTGATTTTATTCAAGATGTCGGCATTCATCAGCCTGGATTTTGTCACCTCTCATCCCAAAGAGAGCTCTAGCTCTTCATCCTGCTAGGTTGACACTCTTCTCTGAGAAGAGTTTCCATTTTGGCTTATTATTATTATTATTATTATTATTATTATTATTATTATTATTATTATTATTATTTGTCACTTATTTGAGTATATAAAATCTTTAAAAAGAAAGTTTTTGCTGCCGTGAAGACACCTGGCAGATGAATTACTTTATGTTGCTCTTGCCACCCCAGGCAAGGACACAGGGAAAGTTACAAACCAATGTTTGTTTACCTATGCAGATGAAGTTCATTTTTATCCTGCAGAATTTCATGAGGGCTGACCTCCTCCTCCCTCAGAGAAAACCACCTCCTCGACCTTGAAAAAACTCTAAGAGAAATACTTACCCCAGGGAAGCAATGAGAGATGCAATGGTTCAAGCAGAATCTCAGCCAACACCCTGTAGAGAAACAGCCCCACCATCACACCCTACCACTTCCCTTACTCCCACTCTGGCACTGGTCTAGCCCAGATGGTATGTTTGAGTTCAGGATGTGATGAAGTCAGACTGGTGGGTGCCCACCCTAAAGAACAGGTACTGTCTCAGAGGATTGGCCTCAGGTCTTTCCTTGCCAGGTTCTTGACCAAACCAGGCCCCCACAGCAGTCTCAGGAGCCTGGGAGTAGGAAGAGAGGATCAATGGGTGGAGCTGGGCACTGCCCATCTTATTTTTTTATTTTGATTCTAGCAGGTGCTGAGAGTCCTCATAAGTCATCAACCTGCACCACTTTGACTCATTCCCTCTCTGGGCACTTCTCTGACATAGGCTTAGATGTGATTCCCTAGTTTTATTTATTTTATTGGTTTCTGAGCCATATTTTTGCGGTTTGCAGTGCTTACTGCTGGTTCCATGCTAAGGGATTACTCCTGATTTGCTCCGGGAACCACATGGGGTTCTGGGAATCAAACCTGGGTCATCAACATGCAAAACAAATACTCCACTCTACTATCTCTCCAGCCCCAAGATGCCATGATTGTTGAGGATCTTGTAAAAAGAGTTTCAGTGGTACATGCTATGGAACTCAGATATAATACAAACACCTTCCTCTTCTACCTAGTTCCTAGCTAAGGATCTCAAACACATAAGCACTGGATTTAAAACAAAACCTCTCCACAATATCAGTAACAGACTGTAACTTTTTAAAATAAGTAAAGATTAAGTGCCTGTCATAGAGGCAGAATGTAGAGATGGGAGAGAAATAGGAACACAGATAAAGTTAACCCTAACCCTAACCCTCAGGAGGGAAGTTGGCCCTGGTGACATGATTGGTGTTGAAACATAATATGCCAGAAACTCAATCACAAATAAATTTATAAATTATTATGACATAATAAAAACACTCTTTAAAAAATAAAGTCCTTTGTGATTTATTTTCAGAAAACACACACAGATGCAAAGAGACTCAGGGGTTAAGGCACCTACTTGCCTGACATGCAGCTGGCCTGCATACTGCCTCTTAGGATCCACCCTCCAGAGTAACCCTCTAATATTACAGGGTGTGTCCCAAAATAAATAAAATTTAATGTAAAATGAAACATCTGACTCTTCTGAGAAAGTCAGAGAATTTCTCTTCCTTACTCTGGGTGCCATGCCCTCCTAACCACTGGGCACTTGGGGCCTCAGTTTCAGCAGGCTTACTCAGGGCAGGTTTCTGCTTGCTACTGTCTCAGCCTTTCTACTCTTTTAAGTGAGAAATAGAACTTTTCTGAGACATAGTGCAACCCCTGAAGTCTCTCTTCTCAATAGTCCTTGTTCTCCTTCCCAGAATCAGAGTAGCACTGGGCTGATACCTCAAAGGTCCTCAGACAAAGCCTCTTAAGTTAAAATTGACTCCACAAAAATTGAAGCTACTATTAAGAGGTATGCTGTACAGTATGTAGCCATTCACCTAAGTGTGGCTAATTCCACGAGTCAAGTTGAAATTAAATGAAAACTTTAGGCCTTTAGTCACATGTGGTTGCACATAACAAATATGAAGCATGAAAGGCACAACAGAGCATTTTTTTTTTGAAATCTGAGCCAGGCATATGAAGAGAAATGGTGTTATTAGTCAAGGCCTCATTCCCCAAGATGCTGAAACCACATATAACTCAGGGTTCAAAGGCAGGGATAAAGGCCACAAAACTTTTCGTAGAAGAAGCTTTGGGGATTTTATTGATCTGAAAAGTATTCTGAGTCTTAGAAGTTCCTGAACAACACAGGTAAAGGCTCATTCAGAAAGCAGAACTCCTCTGCCTAGCTCCCTCCCAGCATTGTGCCTTCTGATGTGAGGATGGTGGGAGAAAATGCAGAAAAGACTCTTACCACTGTCACTTTGTCTCCCAAAGTAGGCAGAGGACAGGACTCAACAGACCCCAAATATGTAAGATGTTACTAGACAGAAGGCTCTAGGCATCCCTGAAAACAGTTTTAGTGAGCAGATCACTTTCAAAGTAGATCAGCTGGGATAAAGGCCAGGAAACTATCTGAGGTGAAATAAGGGAGAAAGTTAATCATCTCACCTAAAGCAACCCAGCCCCACTCAAACTGTTTCTAAGTGTGTGTGTGTGGGGGGGTGGTCTCCAAGGTTCTCCAAATATAATGAAGTCCTCTATTTCGAGTATAGTCCCAGAATCAACTCCAACAGAATCTATTTGGGAGTAAACAGACAGGGGAGGAGATTCACTCTATATTACTCAAAGCTGCGGACATGTGAAGAGTGCAGCTGTGACTGCTGTCAGGTCTGCTGTATCTCAGTTCTGTAGAAGGCGTGCCCTAGAGATGCAAACATAGCTGATTTATACAATGGTGGATTGTGCATGAAACTTCTATGTTTCCATTTCTTTCAAAAGCTATAAGAGGTAGTTTCTATCCCTGTTTCATAAAAAATTTTGAGATCTGGGGCTTGAGTCATAGCACTAGGTGTAAGGCATCTGTCTTGTGTGCACTAATCTAGGATGGACTGTGGTTCGATCCCCCAGTGTCCCATATGGTCCCCCAAGACAGGAGAGATTTCTGAGCACATAGCAAGGAGTAACCCCTGAGCATCACCAGGTGTGGTCCAAAAACTAAAAAACCAAAAACCAAACAAACAAACAAAAACCCCCACGAAATCAGAAAACAACTTTTAGATTCAATTTGAATAGAGTCATCTTAAGTCACATGGATAGGCACACTGCAGCTACCAAATGAACAGGTTAGTATATCTCTGAGAGGAGACAGTTATACTATTTTTGAATAATAGTTTAAGTAAGCAATAGTTTTTAATTAAATACTCAAATCAGAGTAAGAAGCCCATTACCTCACTTATAAAACAGAAATTACCTACTTCATAGATTGGAAAGAAAGGCTAGAACAATTTTGACAACTTACTCAATGGCCACTCAGCAACTTTGCCAGAAAAAAATTAAGATTTGTTCTAATTTTTAGTTGTAATATGAGAATATAGGCCATATTATGGGATCATAAACTTACAAGTTTTAATGAAGAAACTTAAAATTCATTGGAAAATGTCAAAGCATAAATTAGATTCAAATACTGACTGCTAATGGATCAACTGGGCTGTTATTAGAAAACTCAAATGATTAAAGCTATGATAGAGGATTTTCTATGGCAGGATAAAATTATCTTTGTCTCAAGAAACTTTTTCTCTCCTACTTGTTTATTGGGGTGAGACCATGGTTAGAGGCTTGGTAAGAGAGATTCCAATGTGGCCATGAGATGGGAGCAGATGAATATTTTTTACTAGTACCATGTCAGCACCTATCACATCTGTCTCTAATGCAGTTCATGGAGAGTCAGCCCAAACAGTATCACATTCTGCCAGCTGCAACATGGGTAGGGGCACTAGGCCTGGTTCCTCTAGCACACAGCCCATAAATCAGCCCCCAGGCCTTCTATACGATTGCAATGCGTCTCTTTCAAGCAGCTCTGAGGAAAAATGGCTCCATATGCTCACTGCTAGGTAATAAATAAAATGGAATTGAAGCAAAATGGATGGAAAGCAATTTTTGGAAGATGAATTTCTGAAGGAATTGGCCACCATTTGTGCACCTCTCCTGTTGCTTAAATGCAAAGTTTTTTAAAGCCCTGCCATGCTCAATGACTAAAGGAGAGGCAAGTGGACTAGAATCTTCACAAGTCTGTGCAACATCTCTAGTCTGTGACTAGCTTGCCACACTTACATCTTACTTCTAGTTTCAATACAATTTACATATAGTGTGACAATGGTGTCTCAGTCCCTCCAACACTGACGCTCCTGGTCTCATTCCTTGGTGCAGATTATTCCTCTTACCTGTGCTGTCCTCTTCAGAGCTACACCAACGGCTTTAGGTTTTCTTCAGTTCTTCTCTGACTATTCAGAAGAACTCTCACTCTTCTACTGTTTTGGGATTTTGGGGTAGATCATATGCTCATAGTTTTAACTGGATATATTTCATAAACTTCAAAGGGGGCAAAATATTTCTCTCTATTTTGCAGAACTAAGCTGGCATAAAGCCTGGAACAGAGCAGATATGCCAATAAAATTTTTAATGAAGGGACTGGAGAGATATAATTGTTATGGAACTTGCCCTGCATGTAGTCATCTCAGATCCAATCCTCAATATTCCATATGGTCACCAAAATTTGCTAGGAGTGATCCTGAAGCAGGAATAAGTCCTGACTGAGTACCACCAGGTATGGCCCCTAAACCAAAATATTATATATGTATATAAAAGTAAATATAAAAATATTTTGCATTACTTATTATCAAACAAATGTAAATCAAAAAACACTGAGATGTCATCTCATACCAGTGTAAGTGACACTCATCAAAAGATCAACAAATAATATTGGCATTCATGTGGAGGAAAGGGGATTTTTATTCAGTTCTGATGAGACTGTAACTGGTCAATTTTTTGAAAAATAATATGGATACTTCTAAGAAACTTGTAATTGTGCTTCATATAACCCTGCAATTTCATTTCTTAGAATCAACCCAAGTTCCCAAAAATCATAATAAAGAAGACATTCACATTTATTTGTCTATTGCAGCACTATTCACCATAAATAAAATCTAAAACTTCTCAAGTCTCAAAAAAATCCATATTCATTATATTAACTAGATAAGTTTCCCTGATGATGCCAGGATGAATGACAGGAGGACCTTTTACTTAGTCTCCCAAGAATGTCTCTGGACATACCTGAATCAGCACCCAGGTAACAGAGCATAGAAGTGGATCAGTAAAAAAGATGGAATGTCATCCTTTGTTCAACCTGAGGTCACTGGAGCTCTGGCATACATTTCAACACCAACCCTCCACCCATGTCAAACACTATTACCACTGTTTCCTACACTGTTATTCCTCCTAACCCCAATCCCACAATACTCCCTCTGCCTGCTATCTTAACAGGAAGATTAAAAAATTCAGTGTTTTTAGCTTATTTCATATTTTCAGTGTTGCTTAACCTGTGTTTTGGATATACATCACCAATATAATCTCAACCCTTGCTTCTCCCTTTTCACCTTCTTCCCACCTTTGAAAAGAATTTTAAAGAGACAACGAGTTCAGTAAAGGGTAGGACACAAGCCTTGCTCATACAAAACCCTCCTGAACTTGATTAGTCTATAAACTTGGTGGTCCCTGAGCAAAACTTTGTGTGGTTCTAGTAGTACAGAATCTTGAGCCTATACTAAACTGACAGCTGAACATGACCTTTCGCACTCTTGATCCATGGGAAACCCTGGAAGGCACCACAACCTTTATCAACATTTCTTGTGGGTTGTGGTCATACCCTCAGAATTTCAGTGGTCCTCAAACTATGGCCCGTGGGCCACATATTGTATTCCCATTTTGTTTCTTCACATCAAAATAAGATGCATGCAGCGTGCATAGGAATTTGTTCGTAATTTTTGTTTTTACTATAGTCTGGCCCTCCAATGATCTGAGGGACAATGAACTGGGCCCCTGCTTAAAAAGTTTGAGGACCCCTGCCTCAGATGTTCACTGGCTATTACAGTCTTTATTCTTAGAAATAACCCAAGTAATACTCATAGTACCATATTAGGAATGGAATTATGGCTGGTTGGCTACATAGAAAAGACAAATGTCTTCCCCCTGTACTCTCTTGACTAATTTAGAAGATAAATGGACTTAAGAATGTGACTCTGTAAAAAAAATACCCTTGCTTTGGATACAGGAGGCCTAAGTTAAATTCCTTGCATAACCAAAGAATCAGTATAAGATCAAAAGAAAACAATAGCCACTGAGATTTCCCAGGTCATGGCTGAAACCACTTTAACATTCTCAGAAAAGGAACAGATTCCCATTTCTGCATGAACTACAGCAACCAAAAATTACACCCTTTGACAAAAATGGTCTAGATCCTTAACCTAATCTTATCAAACTTCCAAGCAACAAAATTTATTTCAGATCTAACCATGTGGGGGAAATATAAAAATAATCTCAAATTGACCTATCTAAGTTTTGATAATTCCATTTTATTTTTTTATTGTAAGAAGCAATATAAAGTAAATTAGTTTGTGTTTGTGTAGTGGGTGGGGCATTGGTTAGAAGCAATGGTGGTGAAAGGGAAAGTAGAAACACTACTGGTGAAGGGAGGTCATTGGTGGTGGGATTGGTGTTTGAATACCTGAAACAATTATATTGTGAACAACTTGATAAATCACAGTGTTATAATAAAAGTTAGGGATATACAATCAATATAAAGCAAAAGCAAAAACAGATTAACTGTATAAAGATACTATGGTTATATAATAGAACATTACTTGTTTTAAGAAAGAATAAACTTGAGCCAGAGAGAAAGCATGGAGGTAAGACCTTTGCCTTTCATGCAGAAGGTCATTGGTTTGAATCTCGGCATCTCATATGGTCCCCCGAGCCTGCCAGGGGTGATTTCTGAGCATAGAGCCAGGAGCCAGGAGTAACCCCTGAGCACTGTCGGGTGTGACCCAAAAAACAAAAAAACAAACAAACAAACAAACAAACAAACAAAAAAAAGAATAAACTCATGCAATTTGTTATAGGGATGTGTCTGGAGAATATCCTGCTGAGTTAAGTTAGTCAGAAGAGGTACAGACCAAAAAATGGTCTCTTTTGTATGTATATGAAAGAGATAAAAAGGAATCATAGTAGAAGAATAACAAATGCCCAAAGCAAGGGAAATAGAGAGCTAATCTTTAGCAGAAAACTTATCACAGTGAGTAGGGAGAGAAAGGAACACTGGCATAGCTGAGTAAGAAAGAGGACACTCTGGTGGAGGGTGTGTGTCACTGGATTATTTCATGCATGAGATTCTACTAATAGCAGTTTGTAAACCATGCTGCTTAAAAAAAATAGAATAGAACATTTATAAAAAAAAATTTTAAATAGCATAAATGCTAAAAAGAGATGAGAGAGATATGAAAGAGATAAGAAAAGAGGTGAATGAGTACTTTAAATACCTCTCCTGTCTTTGTCTTTGATAAAATGGGGGAGGGGGAATAAAAACCTCTTAACTATCTCTCCTGATCCACAGGAAGCTTTTAAATCACTCTCTACTTGAGCTCATCCTTTGCATCAACCCAGTAGATGAGACTATGTCCATCATAGTAAAAAAACAATGAAAAAAAAAAAGGATCCCTGCTGGCCCTAGGTCAAAACCTCTTGTCCTCTCATTTACTTTAAATTCCTACTGTATCTGACATCTGTGATAGATGCACACCCAGAAAATGCCCACAGTTCATATAAAACTCTCAGATGATTTGCTCCTTAATTTTCTAGATTATATGTGAATAATTTAGAGTTAACTGCAGTTTTCTTATAATTTAAAAGTTTTATATCAAAGTTAAGGTTTTTTTTTTCCTTGTTGGGAATGAAAGTGGCTCTAATGCACCTACATGTTGATAAAGAGGTGACCTAAAAGTAAGTGATTGGCTGCTATTTTGTGGTTTTTGGGTCACACCCGGCAGTGCTCAGGGGTTACTCCTGGCTCCATGCTCAGAAATTGCTCCTGGCAGGGACGGGGGACCATATGGGGCACCGGGATTTGAACCGATGACCTTTTTGCATGAAAGGCAAACGCCTTACCTCCATGCTATCTCCCGGGCCCCTTGGCTGCTATTTTGAAATAGAGAAATGTATCAAAGGTTCAAATGGAAGTGAAGAACCAAATTCCTTCTTCCTGCCTCTTATCCAACATAAACTTATTCATCCAAATGAAGGAATGGCAATAGAGACATGGGTCGTGCACTGGACCCAGGACACAAATTGTTTTTGGCATATCTTCATCATACAACTTCACTTTTGATGTATGTATAAAGAGTAACCTGACTTTCTTTTGCCTTCCTCATAGGGAGGCTTTGAAGCTGTGATTACAGACCCCACATTATTTCTCCAAACTTGCCACTGTGCCAACCTACTCTACACAGAAAAAAATATATGATTAAAAAAGACCTCAGTAACCACCATCAAATAAATCACATGGATATTGCATGAATAAATGAATAGATAAATAGATGGATGAATAAACAGATGGATGGATGAAAGGATGGATGAATGGATTCAATAGAACCCAATAGTTTAAAATATTGCAGATGACTTTGTAATGTCTGAAAAGATATGAACTAAAAGTATTTGAGAGTGAGTAGAAAAAGGTATGGAGATATTTTACATAAGGAGTAAATCTTGTTGTCTTTCCTATATGAATAGAACTCAGTGTGACAGAAAGAGTAAAGAATTACCAAAACAGAGTAGAGACTCTAGTTTCTCTCCTTATTGAGATTAAGGAGAAACAAAACTATAAAACCTTGGATTTTTAATGGTATTGTAGAGCTATTATGACTTCTGTACTATAACACCTTTTTCTCTCACCATGTCTCTTTGTTCTCTTTCTTCCCACCAACTACCCCACTCTCGGCCTCTCACTAAGATGAATGGAGCATCTCTCTAGGATACTCTTTTTAGAGTATAAGGATCCCTGAAATTATCAAGCACCTTGATAATAACTTTTTAGATCAGAGCCTAAATACAAAAGGCGGGAAAGAGCTCTGCATAAAGAAAGAGAGCCAAAACAGAATGAGAGACAAAAATATAAGATGTTTATTTCAAGCCTAATGAGGCAAACTACACTTGGGGAAAACAGCAATTACAACTTGAAGGGAACAGATTGGAGCAGCAATTGCTACTGCAATACACCCACTATGTTTCTTTCTGGGCCCACCTCCCCCAGGAGTCAGCAGTCACTGGAGATCAGCCCTAGACTGCAAATAGACAGCCTTAGTAAAACAGGAAGAAAAGTCATTCCCAGAGGTCCAGACCTACACAGAGTTCCTTCAGGCTCTGCCTTTTTCCTCCCTACACAAAGATAGGAAGCATGAGTGAGAAATAAGCCTTCTGAGATATGATACTGAGATTAAAGGACATTGTTAGTAAAGTATAATTGAATCACTTCTGTGCGGTATCTTAATGGGAGTATCAAGAGGCATCTAAGAATATCCATATTAGGAGTGAGATCTTGTCTAGAAATACAAGTTGGGAGCCAATGACATATAGGTGCTATAAGATACAAAAAGGCATGGTAAGAGAGACAACAAAAGAGATCTTAGAATGACTTTCTGGGGTCTCCAATGTTCAGAGGTTCTGGGGAAAGATGAAGCAGAAAAGGGAATATAGTAGTCCAGAACAGTGTGAAAGAAAACCAAGCCAGCCAAGTGTTGGGACTTAAGAGTCAAGGAAAGAAAAAGAGCAACAAAGAAATGATGGTTAATTGACCAGTAGTGCTATTGACTCAACCAAGATAAATGTTCAACACTGACCAATATGTTTGGGAAGATGGTAGTCATTGACTATCTTTCCAATCACAACTTCTGGTGGATTGGCAAGGGCAAAAGTCAGAATGGGTAGGATTTAAAATGAAAAAGGAGGAAAAGAACTAAATATATTAAGCATAAACAACTCTGTGAGGAGACATGGTTAAATAAAAAGAAAAATCTGTTCATGGCTGATGACAAATCAAGTCCAGATGCCACAATTATACAGTATATACAATATATTATATTGTATATGCCACAATTATACAATATATACAATATATTTAGAAATAGATCTGGTGGGGGATGACATTGATCTAATGCAACAGAAGATGAGGAATTAATTGATGGGATTATAGTCAAGAATTGCTATAGCACACAATTGGAGGAACTAGTTTCATTCAGGACATAAGAAGGCAGAGCATATAACCACTAGTGCACTCTAAGCTCTGTGGTCTGCCAATGATAACTTGGTTCAGTCTATAACTTTACCACCATTTCCAGTTTACTGAAATAACAGTGTCCTAATACTACAAATTCACACATTTCTTTTCTTCAATCTCAAACTTGATTCATACACCTCTTCCAGACCATGTAAACAGCTAAAAGGAGAAAAAGGAGCAGGCCTAGACCTGAGTTTTGTCTACTTCTTTGCTATTCTAGTCGTACTAATTTGGAAGAGAGGAATAAAAGATGCTTATAGGAATTTCCTCCCTCATTGGTCTACTGACATGTATAAACATCAGGAAAAGGACTTGGTTTAGAAAGTTCTATGTGAAGTATGGATTCCATGTATTTTTTGCAGAACTGGATTTGGTTTGGGCCTCTGGGTACCTGAAGAGTTTTCTTACAAAGGTGCAACATTAGTTAGGACAAATAAGGAACCACTATGACCATAATAATTGGAAATGTTCACTCTAAACAGGAGCTGGGTGCTAAATGAAAATAAATTAATATATGATACTCTTTCAGTAACAGTATTGCAAACGATGATGCCTAAAAGGAAATAAAAAGGGAAAGAGAGAGAGTAGAAAGCAATGTTCCAAAAAAAACAAAAACAAAAACAAAAAAAAAAGAAAGCAATCTACCGTAGACACAGGCTGGGAGTGGGGAAAAAGAAGGAAAACTGTGGAAGGAAATGAATATTGGTGAAGGGATGGATATTAAAATATTGTATGCCTGAAATCCAATTATCAACAACTTTTTAGATCTGTATCTCACAGTGATTTAATTTAAAAAACATTGCTCAACATTTCCCTTACCTCTATCAATAGGACCACCCTCAACATCTTATGCTCAGGGATGCTATTACTTGGTACACCCTTCACCAAGGTATCTCTGGACTCTTCCTCTTTTTCCATTTTCTTTCTTTACTTAGATCTTTTCTCCATAACTTTCAGAGCCACAAATACCTAACATTATTATCTATCTCTGATTTATTTTTGTTAATATTCTTTATTTGTATATGATTATACTTATATATTTATTTTATATTATGCAACTCTTCAAGTAAATTGTAAAACTCTATGAATAAGAATATTTGTAATATTCTCTCTGAAATCTCTGTGCCCATGGGTGTCTGCCACATGGTTGATGCTCAATTAGTATTTAATGAAAATGAATAAAGAAAATAAGTAGGAATTGCATTCAATTTCTTCCTGAACATCTTGTGAGATTGTTGTAGAAATGGTCCCAATAAGATGTATCTTTCTATGTTTTCAGCCTTTCATGGGCCCCTTCCTCATTGAATATTGATTTGGCCATTTGACTAGCTCTAACCAATTACCTATGCATAAATTTATGCTAAAGAGTTTGTCTTCTTTCTTGCTGCTTTTCTAACAAGAGTTTAGAGATTTGAAAAAATACATTTTCTTTTTATGTGTCCCCAGACCCCATAAGTCATTGTGATAGATGATGTAAATTGTTTCCAGAATCTGCACCCATTACCCACAATGACTTTTGGAAAATAACCAGAGTCCTTCAGTATTAATTCTGTCTGTGCAAACCTAGGAATGAGAGACAGAAATTTCTTCTGAACTCCTCAAGTAACACCTGGGCAGGGACTGTATATCTTTCTCTCTTTTTACATTATGATTTAAATTTTTTTACATTTATTATTTGAAAATTTTATTATAGTTAAGATAATTTGTTAACGATAAAATTAGTGTTTATATTTTTTATAGTCACTCTACCTCCACCATCAACAAAATACCAACGACCCTACACAACTGTTCTATGTTATCTCCATTTTAAAATATATATTTTTTATGAAAATATAAATAGTATTTTTTGTTTTGGGTTTTGGTTTTTGTTTTTGGCCACACCTGGTGATGCTCAGAAATTGCTCCTGGCTTGGGGGACCATATGAGATGCCTCAGATCGAACCCAGATCTATCCTGGGTCAACATACTCTTAAGGGAGAGTAATATATGCAGGGACTAGGCATAGAGTAGAGGAATGGAAGTTGCAGCTTTAGCACTATGAGACTTTGACCACATTGCTTTAAGAGATTTTGTTGTTGTTGTTCCTCATTGATCCCTGTAATTCTGAAGCAACCCAGAGTGCACTACTGGGTTTTATTCATAATGCCTTCTAATCCTCCCTCACTTCCTATGTCCATGCTACTCACTTCTCCCAAACAGAAAAATCTGCCTGGTAATTTTCACCAAAGGAATCATATCCTAGCATTCTGACCCCATGGAATTAAAAACTCAGCCTGCCAAGTTAGCAAGGGTGAGTGGCCAGGACCTCAAACACCTGCAATCAGAGCACCACCAGCCTCAGGGAAGGTGTAATTAAGGTGCAAAAGAGCAGATGTGGCCTCATTTTACACAGGTTACTGATCCTGGAACTTTTGAAGCCAAGCATGTAGGGCCTGGAGGGATTTCCTTTTCCCTTGGAGACTAGTTCACTGTCAAAGCAAACACCACGGTGTGACTCCATCTATAGTGGGAAAATACTTGGAGGCGGTAGGTGTCCACAGTTGAAAAGGATAGTGCTCTTCTAGGTTCTACCTAGATTTCCTCAACATAGGAGCACCAGCTGTGTGAGGTCACTAGCCTTACCCAGAAAACTCAATTTTTTTCTTCTGCTAGTAACAGTCAGGATGAATAATCAGAAGCTACTGTTCAGAAGCAATTAGAAACATTATGGCAAACTACCTCGTGGCTTTAGAAATTAGCACTTAAAACTCATGTCTAGTGCCTCAACTTTAGACTAAAGGCCTACAATCTGCTTACCATAGGCATCTGAAGTTGAGACATTTCTGTACCCAAGGTCATCATGATCCCTGATATTGTCTTTCTTGAGCTTTTATTGTGCATTTTATTTTATGTCCTGAAATAGATTGGAGGATATAAGACCCAAATGACCCTGCAGAGAATGTGACATTGGTGGCCTCAACCTATCATTCCTTAAGAGTCTGTCTGTTGCAGAGTCACTTCACTCAAATCACACTCTGCCCAAAGCAGCTAGCTCATATCTGGGGTTAAGTGAAATGAGGACTCAAGGTTCTGCTAAACACATGTGAGAAGAGCATGTACCTTCTGAGTGGGGTTGGGCAGGATTTCAATGTTTTTCACTTTATTCTTTGCTTAATTTGCTTCCCCCATTTTTTTGCTTCCCCCATTTTTATTTCTCTAGGATTACCTCTTAGTTAATATGTTATACCCTAAACTTGGTCTTGACATCAGCTTCTGAAAAATAAAACCTGCAACATGTAGTTAAACTGAGACTAAGACAGGGAGAGACTTTTCCCAAGACTTCCTATAAATATAAAGGCAAGGAGCCATAGACTCTTGTATCTAAGAATATATTCCTGCCATGATAGACCTATTTCTCAGATACATATCCCCTCCACTCCTGCAATCTACCTGATTGCCACAGACAATGTGTTGCAACTGAAATGGAAAAGGTTCCTCCAAGTGGAAAAGGTTTACTTAGCAATTTCCATTAAACGTGAGTCCCAAGAGAAAAATTTATATTCCAGTGATAAATTTAGGAAACAAGTGTGAAGAATAACACCACAAAGGAGGCTGCCTCCTTGTGTATTAATGTACATTGCAAGTGCTCTCATGGGCAAACAATGTCCACCAGGATGACTTAGAAGTGTCCAGAACATTTCCCAACATCGTATATCTGATGGAGATTCCTGTCCAGAGACTGAGTGTTAATCCGAGACAGTAGCCTTCCACTTTTGAGTTCTGTTTGAACATGAGCTATGTTGATTTCCACATTTTCAGAAACTTTAGGCAAAAATGAAACTGTTTAATAATTATAAAAGCTGGCAATAATCCATTATAATAATTTATAAGTCACATAGTGAAAGGATTTCTGAGATGCAGAAATATTATGTAAAGATGAAAGTTCTGGAGTCAGGGCAATAGTAGTGCAAGTAAGTCTCTTGCCCTGCATGCAACTGATTGATGTTCAATCCCAACATCCTTATGGTTCCCTCAGGACTACCAGGAGTTTTTTCTGAGTTCCGAGCCAGGAGGAACTACTGAGCATTGCTGGACATGACCCTAAAACCAAAAATAAAGGGGGAAGGAATTCTTAAACCTGGTTGCGGGAAGAAGCAAGAAAGATAACTGAAGGCTATTTCTAAGCAAAAAATTTAAGGGTAAACAGAAGTTCAGTACTACATCAAATTAAAAAAA
>PVKC010018034.1:0-19875 GCA_004027635.1 Crocidura indochinensis
TCTTAACCTTTTTATCTCAAACAGAATAGCACAACTTGAAGTATTTAGACTCATAAATTGAGGGGAGAAAAGGATGTTACCAGGGCCAGTCATATGACCATGCAGTGTAAATAAAAAATGATCAGACTGGAACACCAAACAAAATAGATACCTGACCCACAACAAGCCGCTAAGTGGAGACCAGTTAAACTAGTATTCTGTGGGGGGAGAGGGGGAGAGCAAAGGAGGGAGATATGAGAGACATGCTGGGAACAGGAGTGGAGGGAGGACAACATTGGGGGTGGGAATACCCTTCACTCATTGTCACTATGTACCGTAAATAATTCTGTGTAATGAACTTCAGTCACAAAAAAAAAAAAAAACTATACAAATCAATGCTTTGTTAATTAAAAAAATTTGCGAATACAGTGTTTTACAACGTCATTATAATGATTTAATGATAGCTGAAAAAATGTATTGCTAGTGATAAAACAGGAAAAATATAAAGTATTAAGTGTTTTTTTCTGAAAGATATAAACAACAGGATTTTAGTTATTATTTTACATTTTCACTATTTTCATATAGTCTACTATACATGTTTATAAAATAAAAAATAAATTAAGTAGTATTGGTTAATTTGGGGATTAATAAATATATAAGTAGCTGATTCATAAAGATGTGTCTTTTTCAAATTTAACTTCATGTTTGTCCATTTGTTTCTTCCTTTCTTCTCTCATGTTTCCACCCTCCTTCCTCCTTCCCTCCCTCCTTTCCTTCCTTCCTTCTTTCCTTCCTTCCTTCTTTCCTTCCTTCCTTCTTTCCTTCCTTCCTTCCTTCCCTTCTTCCTTCCCTTCTTCCTTCCTTCCTTCGTCCCTCCCTCCCTCCTTCCCTCTCTCCCTCCTTCCCTACCTTCCTTCCCTTTCCTTTCTTTTTCCCTTCCACTTTCTCCTTGGATTCCTCTACTTCAATCAGAAAATATTTTATAAATTTATATTAATGTCTACTCTATGATATATGATATGTATGTAAAAGAATGAAATTAGATAATAAGGAAGTTTAATAGAAGTAACAGTTTGTATAATGTATAAAAAGCATGCTTTATAAGCAGAGAAAGACTGGATGTTTTCAGGGTCAATTACAAATCACATGTATTTGAAAATAGTCACTTTTCTATTCTTCAATTACTCTGACTTCATCATGAATAGAATAATCTGAAATATTACTCATAATTCCCTGGGAACCACTTTAAATGACTAAAATTTATCAGTGTATCCCTAATGTATAAAGCTTAATAGGTAAGACAATCCAGGACCAGACCATGCATTCCCATAAGTTTCTTTTGTGTTTGTAATTGTAAAAGCTGATGTATAAGAGCCTGGAATTTAATTAGAAAATTCATTGGAGAAAAGTTACTTTATTCAACACATCCGGGCATACGGGATTCATTTTGGAGTGATTACTTATTAGTTAACATAGATATTAATCATAAAGACAATCTTGTCTAGAGAGTTGGAGATTAGCAGGGATAAAAGTTTAAAACTGCTTCTAAATAGATAAAAACAATTTTTTATTTTTGCAAGGCATTACTTAGAGTATACCCACCAATACAGACTAAGTTTGCTCTCTTGAGCAAGCTGTCTACCTCAAAAACAAATAAACAAACAAACAAAAAACCCTAGTATAAAATCTCTCTCTTAGAGAATCCTACAATAACATGCCTGTCTCTTTATTTTGATAATCATTCAAGTTAGTAAGCCATTCTCCTCATTTTCATTTCAGGCAAAAGAAGAGTGAAGCTACCATTTGTTGGACCCATGAAAAAGGCTAGCACTCATTCATTTTGTGCACATTCTAAACAATACATTAAATAAAAGTTCCTTTGATATTTTCCCAGGACACTATAATTATTTTAGGAAGATTGGCTTTATTGCCTGTTACCATGAACAATGAAAATAAAGTAGAATAATTTATAAGCCATAAATATACAAGAATAGAAAATATTTATTATATTGATGAATACATTTTAAAAGCAGAATTATCATGAAATTTAAACATTTTCTAAATAAAAGGTATTTGAAGACAAAAATGTGGTATATTCCAGTAAATAAACAAAGTTTCAAAAGAAGTGCAAAAATAGACCTTTCAAACCTGTAAGTCTAAATAATATAAAGGAATATATTATATAAATGTATTAATTAAAAACAAAATCTAATTAAATGACTAGAGTAATAGTACAGCATGTAAGGCACTTGTCTTGCACTTGGTATCCCATTCTGTCCCTAGAGTTTGCCAGAAGCCAGGAGTAATCCTGAGTGCAAAGCTAGGCAAAACTCTGAGGTCCACCAGGTGTGGCCCCTCAAAAAAACCCCACAAAAATTCCCTCCCAAAATTAATAAGATACAATGATGACAAAATCAACTAGTATTAAATTACACATTAGTACATGTGAATATACAAGATATATGCATACGATTAAGTTATATAAATATATAACATACTTATGTAATATATTTGTAGACTACAGTTAAGTAACCACAATTGAGGAGATATCAAAAATTGAAACTGGGGACGGGCGGTGGCGCTGGAGATAAGGTGCCTGTGCTAACCTAGGACGGACCTCGGTTCGTTCCCCCGGTTCCCCATATGGTCCCCCATGCCTGCCAGGAGCAACTTCTGAGCAGATAGCCAGGAGTAACCCCTGAGCGTCACCAGGTGTGACCCAAAAACCAAAAAAAAAAAAAAAAAAAAAAAAAAGATGCCTTAGAGTGGTATCCTAGTAATCCTGGTCTTCCAGATAATTATCCCTAAAAACAGAAGTGGGAATTAGTTCTAGGCTGTCACGTGTAACCATGAAAATAAAATGACAACAAATAAATGAAGAAAAATCTAAACCACATTAGTGTTAAAGACCCTTGAGTAAATATCTTCATGTTACCTCCAATCTTAATCCTTAAATATTGAAATCCAAGATAAAGGATTTGCCATCAGTCGCTATTTTGATGGTTCTGAGGGTGATTCTATTAGCTATGTGGTCCCGGATCACTCCTGGCAATATATAGAAGATCAGATGAGGGTGCTGGAGATTGAACTCTGATTAGAAATATGGCAGACAAATGGTGTACTGTCTGTACTAACACTCTGGACATCATTTTCTTATCTTACTGCTCTATATCTTACAGTTGAATAGAATCCTCAAGCATTTTTTCTTCTCTCTGAGTAACTTTACTCATTATAATAAATCCAGTTCCATCTAGACTGCAAAAAAATTCATAACTTCATCTTTTAGCTGCATAGCATTCCTTTGTGCATCTCTTCCACCTGTTACTGTCCATCCATCTATCATTAATAATAATTTTATTTTTCCATATCATAGTTATCCAGCACCTAGTTGTGGTGCTCAGTGATGCAATGAACAGTTATATAGATATAATTAAAAATAATGTTGTTTTTGGAGTAAATACACTAAAAGTTAACTTACTTTTTGAAAAATTCCCATATATTTCTCATGCAGCTTGAATCACAAAACATTCCCAATAATAAGGAATTCATTTTTTATTACAAAACAGATTTCATACATTTTTATACATACTGTTCTAACTAGTCATAAATAATATTTCATTATTGCTTTGATGTGCAGTTCTCTGATAGTAAGCCATTTTTCTTATTCCTAGATGTGACACAAATTGCATATGTAACATGAGAAAAATAGGTTAAGTGATATATGTTCTTAATTAACAAAAATTGTGGATAAAGGGAAATAAAAAGTAAAGAAACATTTCTGAGTAGATTTTTAAAATATACATATACAAGGAAGCTTTCTAATAAGAATGGATAAATTCTTATACTCAAGTAGAAAAATTTTACAGTGAATTATAAAATGCTTTCTCAAAGCAAGAAAATACAAATTAAAATTTTTAATTAGGCAAAAATATTGAATTGACATTCTGGTAGAAAACTTAAAAAATAAAAATAACAACTATAAAAATAGAAAAATCATTAAGTAAGTACTCACACCAAAAAAGAGTGTTATACAAAAATATACACTAACTCATATAGCTATAGAAAGAAAAAAAATAAAGTAACTATTGGTGAGGATATAAAGAAGCCATGACTCACATATTGGTCAAAGTAATTTAAAATGGTACAATTACTTTGGAAAAATAATTCTGTAGTGTTCATTGAAGCTAAACATAGAATAAAGCTATTTCCCATAAATTTCACACTGCAAAATAGAAATAATATTCACAACAGTCCATGGTAAATAAAACGTCCAATATTTATTAATGAATTAAAGATAAAAATGAATAAATTATATATAGAGGCATATAATTCCTTCTTTAAAAATGAATTTAATACTTACACTCATTCAAATATGATATAAATAAAAGACATATTAGGTGAAAGAAACTAGATCAAAGAGCACTTATTAAATCACTAATTCACATGACATATCTTTTTTTTTCTTTTTTTCTTTTTGGTTTTTGGGTCACACCTGGCAGTGCTCAGGGGTTACTTCTGGCTCTGCTTAGAAATTGTTCCTGGCAGGCACGGGGGACCATATGGGACACCAGGATTCAAACCTATGACCTTTTGCATGAAAGGCAAATGCCTTACCTCCATGCTATCTCCTGGGCCCCAACACATGACATATCTTAAAAAAGTAATTCAATAGAGAGAAGTATCAGACTGATGAAGGCAAGAATGGTGACTATTATAGGGTTTTCCTTTCAAATAATTTAAGTGTTTTAAAATATAAATGTGACAGCTATGTAGTTCTATAAATATTCCAAATGCTATAATAATATAGAATATATAGAATATAGAATATATATAAAAGAAAGATTTATTATTTTTATTAAGATTCTGTGGTTTAAAAATAATAAAGTATATTCTGTGGTTTGCAATGCTACTACTACTAATTTTTCATGCACATAATGCAGAAAAATATAATAGTTCATTGTATGTTTACTACTGCCCATTCAACTCCGCAGTTAAATTCTACTTTTTTTTCTTTTATTTTGAGTGTATAGGGTTTAAGGAAGGGTTTAGGGCCATACCTTTAAAGACTCAGGATTAACTGTGTTCCTGGCAGTGCTTACAGGAGCGTGTGTTGTCAAGTATCAAACTGAAGTTTTCTATTTTCAAGGTAGTACATATATTCTCTCTGGTTCTATATCTTTTTGTTAAGAAATTTTACTTATGAATCCTATAGAAATAGTAAATTCAGGGAAAAGTAAATTTGTGCTTGAAATATCTTAGCTTTCTATTCACTTTTTTTTTAACTTAACACATAGACCAGTGTTGGCGGGGATGTGGAGAGAAAGGAACACTGATACACTGCTGGTGGGAATGCCGTCTAGTTAAACCTTTATGGAAAGCGATATAAAGATTCCTCCAAAAATTGGAAATCGAGCTCTCATATGATCCAGCTATACCACTCCTAGGAATATACCCTAGGAACACAAAAATACAATACAAAAATCCCTTCCTTATATCTATATTCATCGCAGCACTATTTACCATAGCCAGGCTCTGGAAACAACCAAGATGCCCTTCAACATACGAATGGCTAAGGAAATTTTGGTACACATACACAATGGAATATTATGCAGCTGTCAGGAGAGATGAAGTCATTAACTTTTCCTATACATGGGTGTACATGGAATCTATTACGCTGAGTGAAATAAGTCAGAGAGAGAAAGAAAAACACAGAATGGCCTCACTCATCTATGGATTTTAAGAAAAATGAAAGACATTCTTGCAATAATAATTTTCAGACACAAAAGAGAGAAGGGCTGGAAGTTACAGCTCACCTCATGCAGCTCATCACAAACAGGGATGAGTTTAGTTAGAGAAATAAGTACATTTTGAACTATCTTAATAATGAGAATTTGAGAGAAATTGAAAGCCTGTCTAGAGTACAAGCGGCTGTTGGGTGGGAGGAGGGAGATTTGGGACATTGGAGATGGGAATGTTGCACTGTTGATGGTGGTGTTCTTTACATAACTGAAACCCAAACACAATCATGTGTGCGATCAAGGTGTTTAAATAAAACATATAAAAAGATGATAAAGAAAAACTGTTGAGTAGTCGATTTACTTATATACAGCTATTTTCTACTTGAAAGACCTTGAGTAGATATATACATTTGTCTGGTTTTGTATTTTCCAGTTGTATAAATATTGATTCTGATTCTTTCAGATACCAGACTATCTGACTCAATCATTGTGTTAGATATGATTACTCACTCTTATGTACTTGTATATATACAGTAATATGAAAAATCTAGTATAATTTTAGTGAACATCATTAGATGTTGACTTTGCATTTTCCCCATGAATTTCAATAAACATTCTACATATAAAAGCACAGATACAAACTTACAAACCTTTGTTTTGCAATTAGTCTAACTACTTCAATAATTTGAGTGTAATCATTTTGCAGGGGCTTTCTTTATCTCTCTAAATTGCCAGAGAGATAGTAAGTGTTGTGGGTAAAGCAACTACCTTACATGTGGGCATTCCAGGGTTTATCCTCTGCATCTCATATGATCTCCTAACCACTTTGAGGAGTAATTCCTGAGTACAGAATAATTCCCAGCACCACTGGGTGTGGTCTTTCTCCCCCTAAAATATTAATGCATGATTTAGTTAGGCTGAGTTGACACCTAGATATAAATGACTCAATAAAGACCCATGTTGTCTGCATTTGAAATGATTATATTATTAATTATTGTTAGACCTACTTTCAAAATAACACATTTCTTTTTATTAGCTAGAACAGGAATTATATATACATATACCATTTTTAGGACAAGTTATTTCATACTGAATAAAATTAAAATAGTCTTTGAGACATGTAACTCTAACGTATAGTATGCTTTCCATGAGAAATTTCAATATGGTTGTATACAGGCACAAGCATATTAAAAAAGCATAATTCCTGTTTTATATTTTATAGATGATACATACAAAATTATATAAATTGATAATGAAATTTAGTTGCTTTTTTGCTTTTTATTTTCTGAGAAAGACAGAGATTGATAAGAGACTGAGACAGAGATAATGAGATAATTCACCAAATAAGTGCATCAGTATGTTCTTGGTGTTAACTATATTCTTATGTTTTCTTGTATATTTAATATAGATATTAACCATTAATTTAATCATATTAATTATATTTCAGATACGTGTACTATTATATAAATCTCTCAGCAATGTAGCTTTTCTCTGAACGATTGCCATCATTTGATGCAGTCACTTGTGTGTGTGTGTGTGTGTGTGTGTGTGTGTGTGTGTGTGGTCCTATAGATAGGCACTGCTATTCAAATGCTTACAATTTAAATTTATTAGTAACTTTTGATTTTATTATGTGCTTTCTTAACAGCTTTATGTTCTCTTAAAAATATCCTCATAATTTTGCCAATTCCATGATGGTATAGTTACTTGTGTGTTTTTTGTTACAAATTCTGTTACTTTTAGATGTAAATTGCCATTAAAGTAAATGTATAAACTCTTGTAAAAATAGCACATATTTATTCTAAAAGACTAAACACCACAAGAAAGAACACTCTTTGAAGTGTGAAATTTCATGTGTTCAAGGACTATCTGTGCATTATGTGAGGCTTCCTGTTTTAAGTCTATTAATCTTTATTGTCCATCTTAAAACACATAAAACTTTCTTGAATGATTTCCAATAATTTATTTTCTAGTGAAAGCAGTCTGTTGAATTGTCTTTGTAAAATTCACTTGATTTTTAAAGGTGAAAATCTTTCAAAATATTCAATAATCAGGGCTGAAGTGATATCACAGCCTTTACCTTGGATGTTCCTGACACGGGACAGACCCATATTGTTCCCTGAGCCTGAAAGGACCGATTTCTAAATTCAGAGCCAGGAGCAACTTGATTGCTGCCAGTTGTGGCCCAAAAAGAAGCAAAAATTTTTCACTAAACATATACATTATGCTAACTGTGTTATAGAGTCAGCATCGAATGATGAAATATTAACTAAAATCTGGGCTACCTGTTAATAATTTGGAGAGAGAACAGTTAGTTTAGCTTAAGAACTTTCTACATTTTCACAATGCTTATGCTCAAATATCTCTAACAAACCATAGCATCAACCAATGTTTCCCTTCTCTCAAATTATATATATACATATATATTTACATACATATATAATCTCTCAAAGCACAGGCATTAGAATATTCTTGAATTGATAGATCTATGTAGCATTCAATAATAGCATAATGCTATATTTAAAATATATAAAGCCCCCATTTGATCAACCATTTTACTTCCCACCTCCAAAGCAATGAAATTCTATAAACATAGAAAAGACAGACAAAACAGTAATTTGCTAGTGAGGATTAAAGAAAAGACATATTTTCCAACTATAGTTCAATGTTGGTCACCATTTTGACTAACTAATACTGAATATTTCAAACAATTTTAAGCAAGGAGATCAATGACTAAGTAAAAATAGGAACTGTATCTAAGCCCAAAAGAAACAAACAAAATTTAAAGAAACAGATTTTCATTGAAAACATCTCTCCTTTACCTGTTTGACATCATACGCCAGAAGAACGTATTTTAAATCTGGTGAAACTGAATGTCTTGAAGCTTTGAAGGTAACCTAAAAAAATATAAAACAAACAAATATATATCTTTAAAATGAAAATTAAGATTAAAATGCAATTGACATTCATATACAAAAATATTCCAAAAGCTTTAGTTTTTACCATAATATTGAAAACATTTTTATTTCTATTGTAAGTATGCATATTCATATATTTTTGCATAATTTCATAGATATGTGTTAAACAATTGGAAAAAGTATATAAAATTTTTCACAAAGAAAAGGACTATGTCTGGAAAGATAATACCAAGGTTAAGGTGCTTACCTAACATGTGGGTGACCCTGATACTATCCCTGATACTACATGTTTCCCTAAGTACCACTCAGAGAGACCCTTCAGAATAGAGCTAGAATTACATCCTGTACACCAGTGGGTCTAGTACAAAAAACCCACAATACGAAAACAAAACAAAACAAAGACCATCGAGTGAATAAGGAAGGATAAACACTTTTGATAAAATTTAGGATTAAAGGGACCTGAAGAATATAGGGTTCCATACACTCTAATGGTGAACATGGTATAGCAGCAAAGAACATATAACTTATTCTATTAATATTAGTTTTATCTAAAAGTTTTTAAAATGAATACATTAAATACAACTAAGAAATGTTTTGCATGTTATCTCTAAAATCTAAACTAATATTTATATAATAAATGAACAGTGCAAAAAAACTCATTAATTAAGCACTTTTGAATCTTCAAGTTGTGGTAATTAAAAAAGACTCCTCTGTGTCATGTTTTTATCTGCATAATTTGGGGATTTTTATATCTAAGAGAAGATGCAAAAAAATATCATTTCTTCAAAAGATATGTTTAGAGGAAACCATGTTGAAATATAAATGTATAACTAATCATTGTCATATCTACATATACATATTCTGTATATCTAAAACAATTATACATGTTCATTATGCATGCAATAAATATTTGTATATATACAGATTTTTATCTTATTATTTATTGTTGAAGCTTTAATTCTATCACTCAACCGGCACTAAAAAGGGATAAAGAGATAGCACTAAAAAGGAATAGAGAGATAGTACAGCTAGTACTTCCTTTGCATGCAACCAAACCAAAGTTTGATCCATGGCATCCTATTTGGTCCTCTGAGCACTACTAGGAGTTATTCCTGAGTGCAGAGCCAGGAGTACTGCCAAATATGATCAAAACCAAAACCAAAAAAATGACTTAAAAATCATGCTCAAAGGAAATATATCAGTGTGGACAAATAATTTAGTTGATATGTATATCCTGTTTAAGATATAAGAAATAGGGGACGAGGGAGATTTGGACATTGATGGTGGGAATGTTGCACTGGTGAAGGGGGGTGTTCTTTACATGACTGAAATCATACAACTAAATTCGTATTTGTAGACATGGTGTTTAAATAAAGATAACATAAAAAAGATATAAAAATAGACCAGAAAATCAAGTAGATGCACCACACAAAATATATCATGAATTTCAGCAATACTAGTCACTATATTATTTGTTTAGAAACACTTCTGTAAATAATTTAATACATCTATTCTCTAGAATGTTTCCACAAGATTGCTTTTTTATAAAGAGCCAAACTGTGAAACCTGATGTTTCCATACTTAGAAATATCCATATAAAATACAAATACAATACATTGAATGATTGACTTGAAATTAATATTTAATAAAATTAGTAATATCTAACAATTACTAATAAAATATTAATATTTAATAAAAAGATATGTACTTGATATTTCCCCCTAGTTAATAGTCTAGAATTTTTAAAAGGATTTGTCTACACTTAGCTCTGCTCCTGGATTAAATCTAGCTCAGCATGTCAGAATGACTCTGCACTGTCTGGGGGCTCATATATGGTACCAGGAATTGATTTAAATCTGCCATGTGAAAGCACCCTACCCACTGTACTTTCTCTCTTTCTTACCCTGTAGCAGAAAATTCCTAAAATGCAGGAACTGCCAAAGTAAATGGTATTTCCCTTTATTAAAAAGTATTTCTCTTTTTCTACACTTTATTTACGATAATAAGATAATTGAAATATATAGCTTTTGAATGTACCTCACTTGAGAAACCAACTAATCAATTCGTTTAGAATGTTAAACTTTCCATACAATCTGCAATTCTGGGAGTGTGGAAAGCTGGCTAGAGATGAAATAATATTCCTGGACCAGTTATCTTCAATTGAACTAAATAGATTTTCTTATTATCATTATCTATTTAATTCTAGATAATTTTGAAGAGTTTTTTGTTAGTAATATTTTAATCAAGATGCTTCACAAAGTCACAGTTACACACACACACACACACACACACACACACAAAGATGCTACTTAACGACTTTAAAGATTACATCATCTGAACTCCCTTTGTATTCTGTATAATTAGCCAACAATTATAACACATTCTATTTCTTTCAGACCAAGAAACAAGATGGAAGGTTAAGTGAAGCAACCAACTGGTTTCACATTATATAGAAATGTAAATAATTTGTGAATTCCGGGCTTGACTCTGAAGTGGATACTCATTCCTGAATCCTTACACTTATTTAGAACTGTTTGTGTCTGTACTAAGATAGGCTAGTTAGTGACTATCAAATAGTCAAACAATATTGTCAATTACTCTAGAAATGTCAGAAAACATTTATTTTGTCAGCTACATAATAAATAATAACAAAAGTAGTTATACCTGTGATCAGCATATATTTTAAATATATTGAAATATATTTTGAAATATATTTCAAATATTTCATTTTTAATACTCCTCAATTTAAGGAAGGTGCCAACATCTTTTTTTTTTCTTTCACTGACTTACTATTTATTAAAACTTGTTAAAACACAGCTGGTGTGCCATTTCTAGCTCTTTGCTCAGGAGTAATCACTGGAGGTTTTCAACAGACAGTGTGCTATTGGAGATTAATAGAAGTTGGCTGTATGCATGGCTGGTACCTTACCCACCTCTGCTATTTTTGCCGACACTCTCTGAATATTATCCTATTAATGTTCAGTATACTGCTTTCGGTAAGGGTATATATTTTTTAATTTGAAACTCAATAAAGACAATAAATATAATCTCTGTTTTATGGGGATTAATAAACTTCAAAACAAGATTTTTTATTTCTTTTCTCAAATTCAAGAGAAAAGACATCACTAAATTGAGGAAAGGTGATTTCATGTACTTGCATTAGTAGCATTCTTGAAAACAAAATTTAAGAGTGCTTCCTTCTCTGAAGCTTGAATTATTTAAAGAAAATCTCACCTCCCTTGTCCCTTCCACTCTCATGTGATTTTCCTCACACAAATTAATTTCACACCTTCACAGGTGCTTCTGTGCCTCTGGTAACAACATTTTAGTATCTTTTACAGTTCCTACAATTATCCAGTCTGGCACTTTATTAATTATCACTATATTGTCTACAGCTTATACAGCAGAGAAACTGGGAAACATTCCAAGTACCTTTTAAGAGGCTCAAGCTGTACCTTCTTTGAATTTAGAAAGTTGTGCTTAGGTCATTGATAATTCTAAGACACTTCCTGATCATATACATGTAAGATGCATCTTTCCAGATTAGTTAAAGGGTGTGGACACTGTCCAGTAAACATCTTTTAGTATAATATTTTCATTTATTTTATCTGGAAGTGAATTACTTCCACAAGCCCCAGATATCACTTGTTGACCATGTATAGATAATATTATAGTTCAAGTTGGGATTCAATCTTATATGATTCCAACTATTTAGAGAAGATGACCAAGATAGTAAGTTACTTATATCTTCAATTCCTTGTTTTCCATTTGAATAATGTACATAGATGTGTTTTTGAAATAATTTAGCTGTAGCTTCTCTGGTGTACTTTTAAACAAAGGATGTAGTTAGAAAGAAATTAAAATAACCTCTGCCATCTAAGACTTGTCAATTAGAGACAGGCAAAAAAAAATAAACAAAGGGAAAGCAAAACATGCAGCTAGATAATCCAATAAAAAAGAATCCAAAACTCTGGAATAATTTTTATGACAAACACATGCTAAAAAGCAGATTGGGAAGATTTCTCAATTATTTTCATTGAAAGTTGAATATAATCAATATGAAATATTCTCAATAATTAACATTTTAACACGAAAAACACTGGAGCAAATAATAAATATGTTGCAAAAGAGATTTACCAAAGCTCACTAGATATATGCTATATTATGTTACATAATATGCAATATTATATTACATTAATAACTTTAAATTGTGCTTGCCAGTTAACTGACTTGCATTTTGCATTATCAGAAAAACATTCAGAATCTGAATGTAGAGTGAAAAGATCCTTAAATTAGTGAGGGATCACTTCTTCTATTGTCCATAATAATAATGCAAATATTATTACTAACAGAAATAGTACAGATTATTCTTCTCATTAATGATAGGCGATTAGAAAGTCAAGGGAAAAGAAACTCAGATTTTAATTTAGAATCATTATTTTGGCAGTATGACATTATCTTAAGTCATAAAATTTGGTAATAACAGGTTCTCATGGCAGTCTATCAAACAATATCAAAATTAAAAAAAATCAGTAGCATAAGAGATGGGTACATAGGGTGTCAGTAAAATATTATAGTATTTTGACTTACAAAAAATAAAATGTAGTAAAATATTTCAATGGTCAATTTTTAATTAATAAATATTTCTACTTTATCACAAATTGGAGGAATAATTTATAAAGCACATGAGAAAACTCTTAAGAGGGGTCAATTTTAGATATTCAATGATTATATTTTTAGGATGGATTCAGTAGGAGATATTCATGAATATTTGTTTCAAAAGCAACAGATAAGAGAAATCTGCGAATATCATTAATAATGAATTATGTAGTGAGATAAAAATGAACACTCAGTGCATCTTCACCTAATCAAATAAAATAAGAAAACTCAATGAACAGAAAAAAAATCTGCACAGGTATAAATGAGTAACAGTGAAGTTATACTTCTGAATATTTTTATTCCTTATGTGTGTAGGTTTTCTTTCCTTTGTTCTATTTTAATTTCTTCCATATGTCACAACAGCCTCAGTTCATCCTACTTCTTGAAATTGCATTTCTATTCAGAATATTTTAATTTTCCCATTCTGTCTTCTATGTTTTCTTCAGCTCAAGCAATTAATCTGACCTCACATGTATAAAATTATAGGTGCAGTTTATTTAATCATTGATCATTGTTTCATGATTGCTCTTTTAGGTTGCTTGGAATGGCAATTTACATCTTTTATTACTACTCTAATGTTCCTATTAAGATGTTCCATTGTAATGATTCATTCTTGTCAGAAGCATTATAAAAGACAGTAGATATAAGTTAATGGTGTTCCAAGATATCATAGAAATGAAGATCATAGCAAAAAGTCATTAAACACAAACCTAAATATTAAGTGCAGAAATTTAAAATTACCCATTCATGTGACTTGAAAAAATGAGCTAGAAAAACTGAACAAGTAAAAAAACAATGGGCAGGGTTAAAATTAACACAAATTTGTGTGACAAAATTTGTTACCTTAAGATTAAGGAAAAACAGAAATATAAAAGCCTTGGCAACAAGGATTTTATTGTTACAAACTCATAGTAAGATAAAAATATAGGAAAAAATTCCAATAAAATATGGACCAGTAATTTCAGTTGAACCGTCTTAAGTTTAAAAATAGTAGACAAGAGCACAGCGATAGAGCATTTGCCTTGCACACAGTCAATCTGAGTTCAACTCCCGGCATTTCCTATGATCTTCCAAGCCTGGCAGGAGCAATATTTGAGAGTAGAGTCAGGAGTAACTCCAAAGCAATGCTAGATGGAGCCCAAAAACCAAAAACCAAACCAAAACAAAACAAAACAAAAACTGGGCTCATATTTATAAAGCATCTAATCATATACTAGGATTGTAATCATGAAACTACCAACAATACATGAAACTTCCTACTAAACACAAACATTCAACTACTCAACTATAGACACATTTAAACTATTGCATCTATAACTTTTCTCATTGACCAATCTCAAATACATATACATATATACGTATGTATATGTATATATTTGGCATTTGGACCACACCTGGTAACAATCAGGGTTATTCCTGGATATGCACTCAGTAATCTCTCCTGCTTTGGAGGATCATATGGGACAGCGGGGATTGAACCCAGGTCAATTGAGCTATCCTGGGTCAGCCACATGCAAGGCAAGCACCCTACCACTGCTTTACCGCTGTGGCCCTCAAATATATATTTTTATACCCATGTCAGACAGAAAATCAGTAAGGAATCATCTCACATTTTATATTTTCTTTATTTTGAGTCATGTGACTAAGTATACATAAATATTTATCTAGCATTTTCAGATCAATAAAAGCACATGAAATAAATATAAAGATTTTATAAATCCAATGTGCCCTACCAATTGGTATGAAGGAAGTATAATAATTACTAACAAATTTGAATTAAAAACTGAAGATCAAGGTAAGTCAGAAAACAAGTGAACTATATTGCAGTTCATGGTGTATGCCAAAAATTCACTTTTTTTTTTGCCTATACTCCAATCAAAGGAGCAACAAAAGGGAAAATGATTTTTATTATGTAGCTGTAAACAAAGTAATGACTATGTTTTATAACATAACTATATATGCAAGGATTATTAAAACTGTATATTTCCTTATGTGTTTTTTACATTTTTCTGATCTTTGAAATTAGTTACTATAATGTTTGATTTATAATTATTTGTGATCTCCATAGCATTTACCCTTTTAAAACATAATTTTTTCTCTTTAATTTTTTTGCCACTATGAATTTTGCTTATGCTGGAATATTTTGTAGAGCATCATAATGCAAATTATAAATTCTCTGGTATAGTAAGATAGTTTTTAAAGCTATTGAATCACTACCCATGAATGCTAGTAGAGTGCCTCACATATCTATTTGTTCCTCAATAAATCTGAACAGACAAATTAATTTTATATTGATTTGCTCATACACTAAAACATTTAAAATATATTAACATTTTTAACAGGGGGAAAAACTAATGGTTTCAAAAATTCCATTAATAACTTTAAACAAAAATAAAGCAACACATAATATAACCAGAAGAATGACAATTTCTCTTTATTCCAAAAGTCCTTAAGTTAGAAAAATTTGACTGAGGAAAGATATTGCAGCTTAATTATGCAGATTATAATATGCAGATATGCACAAATTATCTTTGATGCTCAGTTTGTGTTATTCTGCTGACTTTTCAAGTTGTCTTAATGCTTTACAGTCATTATATTTAAAACATTTTTATCTTAAATAGGACTGTTCATTCAGATACAGATGCACTAAAGAATATAGTGCATAGTTAAATATAACCTATAGTTAAAGTTATAAAAGTCCTTAAGATGAAAGTCAAGACATGAAAGTCACTTTGAAATTTTGAACAATTTTTATAATGGTTCAATATAATGCATCAGGTGACTTTTGGATATTATATCACACAAATTAAGAATGAAGTTAACATAAATTATATTTATATTAACAATATGGTTTTATTTCTTTTGAAATATTTTAGATTCCCAGATTTTTCAAACTATAGTAAACTATAATAAAGACTTCTTATTTCACTTCCAGGCAATCAACTGCTTTCCGAAACTGCAGAATTGAGCCACACAGAATCGTAGCCCTAACATTCTATCACCTTGCAGAATTGGTGGAGAATCCCTAGAATTGACCAATGCACCTTTTGAGAAAATTTTTGGACCCTCCAAAAATCAAAGGAAACTCAATAGAAAACAATGATATTTTATTATTTAAAATAAAATTTGAGCCACACTTGTTTATGGTCAATGCTTTCTTCAAGTTTGACTCTCAGGGAACACTACCTGAAGTACTCATTGGAACATATGGATACTAGGAAATAAAAACAAGTCAGCCTTGTGCAAGGCAAGCACCTTGCCCATTACACTATTGTTCTGACCCCCAAGTAATGGTGCTTTTAAGTATATGTATTCTAGAGAACTGATTTTTTTGCTTATATAATGTTTCAAAGGTTAAACTTATAGTTCAATACAAAATTCAGTTGATGATATACATCCTTAAAGTTAGAGTCCAAACATATGATTATATTACTGATTCATGATATCTTCAATATGATTTAATCACATTCTACTGATGACACTTATAAGGAACTTACTAAAATGTGTAATGGTCATAGATCACAAAACCATATACTCAATGGTTAACAAAGTAAAAGCCTTTCCTCTTAGATCAAACACAAACAAGGAAATTCACTACCTTTACTATCACACAGCAAAATATTGAAAGTATTTTCCATACAAATATGCAAAAATAATTTAAAGGGATGAAAACTGAGATAAAATCACACTATTAGAGTTTACAGAGAATTTGTATTATGTGTAAAAAGTACATAAGAGACACATCAAAACAATTCTAGAAAAAATACAACAGTGTAGCAAATAGCAGAGTAAAATTCAATAAACAAAAAATTTAGCTTTCATGTGTAAATATGAAGTAGCAAATAGATTAAAAATTTCTATCTACAATTATACCCTCTAACATTAAATTTCTAGAAATTAACAATAAATCATAAAACTTTGCATGCACTTAAAGAATTTATAAGAAAATTAAGATGGGTAGCATTATATTTCTGACTTTAAATTATAATATAAAATGACAGTAAACAAAACTGTTTAATATTGAAATAAAGACAAGCTTGTAGAATAAGGAATAAAATTGATATTTACAAAAGTACAGTTTCTCAAGATCTGCAGTGAATAGAAATTACTCTGAGACCCATCAACAGTGGGCACAAAACGAAAATGAATGAATATGAGACTCAATATTAGACCTAAACCTCTAACATACACTGAGAAAGTAAAGATAGTATCCTTGATGTAACATTAAAGGCATCTTCAATGATGTGACACAATCAACAAAGAAATGGAATCAAAATGAAACAGATGAGACTACAGCAAACTAAAGATTTGTAAATTGTAAAAAAAAATGAAGATAGATAATTTGTTAAAATATTCATACATGGGGCCAGCAAGGTGGCGCTGGAAGTAAGGTGTTTGCCTTGCAAGAGCTAGCAGGAAGGACCACGGTTCCAGCCCCTGGTGTTCCATATGGTCCCCCAACCAGGGGCAATTTCAGAGCACTTAGCCAGGAGTAACCCCTGAGCATCAAATGGGTATGGTCCAAAAAACAAAAAAAAAATTCATATATAATATATCTAAGAATGATAAAGTAAACATGAAATTCAATGACACAAAGTAAATAATGCCATTAAAAATACAGAGAGAAGCTGAATTGGTATTTTTGAAAGAAAACAAATTTATGATAAACAAGCAGGAGGCTGGAGTGCTGGAGCAGTGGTAGGGCATTGGCCTGCTGAGGCAGGACGGACCACTTTTGATCTCTTGGTATCCCATATGGTCCTCCAAACCAGGAGCAATTTCTGAGCACACAGCGAGGAGTAACTCCTGAGTGTCACTTGGGTGTGAGCCAAAAACCAAAAATAAAAGTGTCCATAAACACTGATTACTCATAAAATGACAATATAAAAAATAATAAGCAAACAACAATCATTTCACATAAGGAAGAATGACCTTCTTTGAAGTGTTCAGACATAAGTAAATGCAAATGGGGTTGTGGTGAAAAAAGAAACCCTCATTTGTTGCTCGTAGTATATGGGCTGGTTCATGCTTAATGTAAAATAGTGGGGAAATTTCTCAAAATCGTGAAAATTGAAAATAAGACTTGCATTACTTAGTAATTCTATACAATAGCAGCTAAATCAAGGATGATAAAAATTATTGTGAAAATATATTTGCACATCACCGTGCATTGTAGCAAATAGTATTGCAATAGCCAAGATCTGAAAATTTATAGCTTTGCAAGCACACATAAGCACAAATTTAAAAGCACACACTTGAATAGCTTAATGACACAGCTTATAAAATTAGAAAATAATCAACAAATGGAACCAAAATCGGTTGACAGAGGGAAGAACAAAGCTTAGAGCAGAAACCATCATCAAAGTGGAAATCCAAAAAAAAAAAAAAAAAAAAAAAAAAACAAAACGATGGGGCTGGGCGGTGGCGCTGGAGGTAAGGTGCCTGCCTGCCTTGCCTGCGCTAGCCTAGGACGGACCTCGGTTCAATTCCCCGGTTCCCATATGGCCCCCCAAGCCAGGAGCAATTTTTGAGTGCATAGCCAGGAGTAACCCCTGAGCGTCACCAGGTGTGGCCCAAAAACAAACAAACAAAAAAAAAACAAACAAAAAAATTGGAAAGATCAATGAAAGCAGTAGTTGGTTATTTGAAAAAATAATTAAACAAGATTAATAAACTACTGACACAACTCAAAGAGAGAGAAAAAATTGATAAACTAGATTAGAACTGAAAGGAGGGAGATCACTACAGATAGCACAGAGATTCAAATGGTAATCAGAGACTACTGTGAGAAACTCTATGCCACAAAACATGAGAACTTGCAAGAAATGGATAAATTCTTGAATTCTAATAATTTTCTACAGTTGAATCAGGATGATGTAGTATATCTAAATACCCTCATCACTATTGAGGAAATTAAAATAGTAATCAAAGATCTTCCCAAAAACAAAATACTAAGCCCAGATGGATTCACTAATGAATTCTTTTCAAACGTTTCATGAGGAATTACTGCCAATCCTTGTCAGAATCTTTCATGAAATTGAAAAAAAAACGCAACACTTCCAAATAGTTTTTATGAAGCCAACATCACCTTGATACCAAAACCAAATAGAGATGCTGCCAAAAAAGAATATCACAGACCAATATCTTTGATGAATGCAGATGCAAAGATCCTCAACAAAATTCTAGCAAATAGGATTCAATGCCTAATTAAGAAGGTCATTCAACATGATCATGTAGGTTTCATCCCAGGAATATAAGGTTAGTTTAATATCCATAAATCAATCAACAGAATACACAACATCAACAACAAGAACTACATGATGATAATAACTACATGATCATATCAATAGATGATCATATCAATAGATGCAGAGAAATATTTGATAAAACCTCTCAGCAAGATGGAATGAAAGGGGCCGGGCGGTGGCACTGTAGGTAAGGTGCCTGCCTTGCCTGCGCTAACCTAGGACGGACCACGGTTCGATCCCCCGGTTTCCCACATGGTCCCCCATGCCAGGAGCGACTTCTGATCACATAGCCAGGAGTAACCCCTGAGCGTCACCGGGTGTGACCCAAAAACC
>PVKC010018035.1:0-20865 GCA_004027635.1 Crocidura indochinensis
CAATACTGACCTACAATAGAACTTTCATTCACAATTCACTGTCCTTGCTATAGGACACTCATCATTTTTCACTCAGATAACAATAGAATAACTTCTCTTGATTAGAAAGTGTCTGGAGGAAATGAGAATGAACTACAATAGAACTTCCCATGTAATCAAGAACTATCAAAACCTTGTAGACCCAAGAATTCAAAGTTTATATAGCATTTGAACCTCAGACTTTACATTTGTGTAGAAAAAGTAACAATATCAGTGTCTCATTATCTGTCCATACGGTCAGCCACTATTAGTAGCTTTGGGAGAAAAGGGAATACGTGAAAATCAATTTCAGCTTCTTTGAAAATGACTGTTTTCATCTTTTCAAGCCAAAGCACTGCGTATTTTTCTTTGATGAATGTTTTATAGGTTTTCTTTATTTTCTCTCCTGAATAGTAATGCTTCTATTAGAAATGAATAAGATTTAGAATTCATAACTGTGGCATATGCTGAAAACTAGTTTTACTATCTCTGATCATAAGCTGCACATGTCTCATGTTCATGGAGCAAAAGCAATATGTCTTCATCATTAAAATTACCGTGTAAGTAAATTACTCCTTTGACATCTACCTTAAGATTATTCTCTTTATCTTCTAGCAAAGAGTAACTGCCACTTTTCCCTTGCCTTACAAAGATTTAACTCTACTTAATATAGACCCAGTTTTGAATAGGAGGATTCTATTTTCCACTCTAAAGTCAAAAGCTCTCACATATTTGTGAAATACTCTCTCCAGAAATACTTTAATATAAGCTTTCATTTTGACTGCTCTCTTTATCTATCTTCACATTACTACCATGAGCATAAATGTTTTCTCATTCTTTGCAAACATTTTCACAATTCTGTGATCTTGCCCTTCAAACAAGATTAAGTAGTATCAGCCCCGGGAAAGTTAATGATGCAATGCTCCCTCGTACAAATATTGTTGGAAAATGTGCTCAGTGTTGTTTATATGCTTTGCATTACCTAACAGGATAAAGACTAAAGATAGAACGTTCCCATATTTTGTTTTCATTTTGATTGATGAATTAGAGATAGACATTAGCTTTTAACTTCTGAGCAGAAAACCAACAGAATGAACCTAAACCCAAATAAATTGATATTATTTCCAGGACAGTCTAAGAAAGAGGAGGCCAAAAAAAAAAAAAACTCAAAGATATAATTCATTAATGCCACTAAAATATCAAGTTTTGCTGTTAATAGCACATTATTAAATTTCATTAAATATTATATGAACTGAAACTACAAGCTACATAGACTTCTACAACAAGACAACACAAAAATAAACAAATGGGCTTCATTGAATTAAATAGTTCTACATAGCAAAATAAGCCTTAATAAAAATTAAAAGAGGCCCTACATACTAGGGGTAGATATTTGTACATTATACTTATAAGTAGTTAATGCTAAGATATACAAGGAATTTATAAAATACACCATAAAAATAAACAATCAAAAATAGGTAGAGGACCTGATTAACAATTCACTGAGGAAGACATACAGATGGCCAACAAGCACATAAAGAGAACTCCTCACCTCTTGTAATTAGGGAATAAAAAGTTAAAACAGTGAAATTTCACCTCATAACTGTGAGAATAATTAGGATGCAAAAACAAAAAAAAGCATTGGAGAAGATATGAATAGAAGTAGACCATTTATACAGTATGATGGAATTTTTGTAAATGTATAGTTACTATAAAAATCAGTGTGGATATTTATTTCATTAAAAATTAAAATGCAAGTTTCACATATCCAGTAATGCTTTTTCTGAGGACTAACCAACAAATACAAAATTATAACAAACCCATGTTCCTTGCAGCAATATTCACAATAGTTAAAAACTGAAAGCAACTTAAGTGCCTATCGACTAATAAAAAAAAAATCAAAGAGATGTGGTACATATGTACACTGAAATACTCTGTTTTAAAAGATGAGATTCTACCATGTATAGAAATACCAGAATATTATGCTTAGTGAAATAAGCCAGAGAAACCAGGTGGCAAAATAATAGCACCATGGTTAGAATGCTTGCTTTGTACTCGGCCCACCTGGGTTTTAATCCCAGCATCCCATATGATCCCCAAACCCACCAGGAGTGATTTAATCTGAGGGCAGAGTCAGGAGTAACCACTAACCACCGCCAGGCATGGCTCAAAAATAATAAATAAATAATTTTAACTAAAAAAACTATAATTTTAGTTAGAGAAATAACTACATTTTGAACTGTCCTAATAATGAGAATATATGAGGGAAATGGAGAGCCTGTGCAGAGTACAGGCATGGGGTGGGTGGGAGGTGGGAGATTTGGGACAATGGTGATGGGAACGTTGCACTGGTGATGGGTGGTGTTCTTTACATGACTGAAACCCAAACACAATTATGTATGTAATTAAGGTGTTAAAATAAAAAAAAATTATAAAAAAAAACTATAATTTTATGCACCTGGTTTGCAGAGAAAACAGATAAAATAAATACAATTAAAATGGATATAGGAATGAATTGGGAAATGCATAACCAGTTAGTTGCTACAAAAAAGGGAAAATAGAAAAAGAATAAGTAAACGACAAAGGGTACAAGAGCATGTTGAAGGATAAAATTAAACTTTCAGTGATCAACTCTTTTATCAACTTATATTGATTTTCAAAGATGCACAGCTAACACCATTTTCTAGCATATGCTACTTTACTAATTAATACATAAGTTAATTCCCCAAAAAGACTCTTGATAGTTGATAAGCTTCCTTTTTATTTTAAAAAGAGCATTAATAACAATTAATGAAAAATTACCTAGTCCAGAGATATAGTACAACAGATAAGGCACTTGCCTTGCTTACAAACAATCCAGGTTTGATCACAGCCTCCCATATGATCCCCTCTGCACTAACAGGGGTTATTCCTGAGTGCAGAGACCTGAATATTGCTGAGTATTGCAATATTGAATATTGAATATTGACCTGAATATTGCTAGTTGTAGCCCAAAACAAAACAAAAACTTCAAATTACCTTAGACATCTACTAAGACATAGAGATTATTATGACAAAAAATGATATAAACAAGGAAAATTATATATGGCTTCACTTCTATTACTTTTCCTCTTTGTTGGGTAATATTCCAATTGAAGCAATGTTGTTTATAACATGCAAGTTTCACAACTATGAGGTACCATCTCACGCCACAGAGATTGGCACACATCACAAAGAATGAGATGTGGAGAGAAAGGAACTCTTATTCACTGCTGGCAGGAATGCTGAATAAGTCCAACCTTTATGGAAAGCAATATGTAGATTCCTCAAAAAACAGGAAATTGAGCTCCCATACAATCCAACTATACCACTCCTATGTATTGACCATAAGAACACAAAAGTACAATACAAAAATCCCTTCCTCACACCTCTATTCATTGCAGCACTATTTAGAATAGTCAGACTCTAGAAACAATCAAGATGCCCTTCAACAGATGAAGGGCTAAAGAAACTGTGGTACATATACACAATGGAATATTATGCAGCCATCAGGAGAGATGAAGTCATGAAATTTTCCTATACATGGATGTACATAGAATCTATTACACTGAGTGAAATAAGTCAGAGGGTGAGAGAAAAACACAGAATAGTCTCACTCATCTATGGGTTTAAGAAAAAAGAAAGACATTTTTGCAATAATTCTCAGAGACAAAAGACAGGAGGGCTGGAAGGTTCTGCTCATGACATGAAGCTCACCACAAACAGTAATAAGTGCTGTTAGAGAAATAACTACATTGAGAACTATCATAACAAAGTGAATGAATAAGGAAGTAGAAAGCCTGTCTCGAGTACAGGTGGGGGGTAGGGTGGGGAGGAGGAAGATTTGGGACATTGGTGATAGGAATATTGCACTGGTGAAGGGGGGTGTTCTTTACATGACTGAAATTCAACTAAAATCATATTTGTAATCAAGGTGTTTAAAGATATTTAAAAAATGTAAGTTTCAGGTGTGCACTTTTGAAAAGTTTTAGGATATTTTTATTGTTCCAGTTGCTCAGAATCTTGGACTCCACACAGGATAGAAAAGGTTTTCTCAAAAAATAAAACATTGGAGGGGCTGAAGCAATAGCACAGCGGTAGGGCATTTGCCTTGCGTGCTGCTGACCCAGGATGAACCTGGTTTCGATCCCTGGCATCCCACATGATTCCCCAAGCTAGGAGTGATTTCTGAGTGCATAGTCAGGAGTAACCCTTAAGCATCACCAGGTGTGGCCCAAAAACCACAAAAAGTAAATAAATAAAATAAATTAAATAAAACATTGGCGCCAGAGTTATAATACAGCAGGGCAATGATATTGCAAGTGGCCAACCCAGTTTCGATCCCTGCCACCCCATGTGGTCTTATGAGCACCACTAGGAGTGATCCCTGAGTACAGAGTCAGAAAGTCACTGCCAAGAGTGACCAAAACAAAGTATTCATTAAATGAAACATAATTAAACATAACAGACACAGAATAACCTCACTTATATGTGGGATTAAAGAAACATGATAAGGGAATAATCAAAGCCCAAAGGTGAAAGCAGAACAATAAGCAGGGGATCTGGTCCTTAGTAGAAAGTTGGCCTTTGAGAATGAGGGGTGAGAGATAAAATGTGTCAGAGGTAGGCAGGTGACAATGATAAAGGAAAGTAGTCACTTTGTCTTCTGATAAAAGTGGCATTAGTGACATGCATGATTGCCTATCAGTAACAATATTATAAACCAAAATGTTTCCAGGGAGGAGGAGAAGGTAAAAAGTAAAATGTGCCTGGCATAGAAGCAGGCCAGGAGGGAAGCTGGGGTTATTGATCAAGGGAACTGGACACTGGTGAAGGGATTGGTGTTAGAACACTATTTGCCTGAAACTCAATAATGAATAATTTTGTACCTGTAATTTATGATGATTCCATTTTAAAATATTTTAAAGAAAGCATCGTTTCCAGTACATATTCATTATGAAAGTAATATTAATCATAACAGAAAATACTAATTAAAAATAGAATCAAAGAAATGAAAGCACATTGTGTTCAAATTAGAGACTTTGAGAAAATATAACTCAAAATTTCGCTATACTGTACAGTAAACTACTAAGGTAATATTTCATCGTGTCAATATCTATTACCGTTCTACTTCAAATGATTTGTGAGATGGTGGTGAGTGAAGATGGCATTGAAAGCAAGATCAGTGTGTAATTTAGATTAAACGTGCTGAATTTACAGAATGTACACCACTTGGATACTAAAAACTGTCAGGCATTCTGTCTCACTAAAAGTTGCTGCAGAAGGACCTAGTTCTTCCTAGAACAGCAATTCTCAGGCTATGATCGAGGAACAAGCACTTTGTGAACATTTGGCTTGAGAAGAGAGAATGAACACTTTTTAGAGCAAGATATCCCAGGAGGACAGAGCAAGAACACTGACATATTAGCTTCTTTCTGTTCTCAGTGAGTCTTTAAAATGGGATATTTGAGAACCATAGACCATAAAAAAGTGATTTGTTAGATACAACCCTATAATATGGCCACTACAGTGTCATGTCAGCAGTACATGTACAGTATATGTCAGTGAAAAATGTACATTTTATAAAAGTTCACTCTATATTTAATGTAGTTCACATCAGTTCATCATAAGAGGCTATCTGATCCACTTGCTTTTTATAAAGGTAAAACCAAAATGGCAGAACAAATAGGAATGGGCCAAATTTTTAGCTACCAACCTCAGTGAAGCAGAGAACCGTGCAAGTGCAAAGTGAAGATCAAGCAGAGCAAGGGCAAGACTTAAGGGATCCAAAAATCTCCAGGACTTCAATGAGTAAAGAGATTCATTCACAGGGAGATGTAAAATTTAGTACTGCAACAGCACTAAATGTCATCAATATTAGACAGACTCAATATCTGTCCTCCCACACCTCCCCAAATCCTTCTCTAGTCACTCACTAATCCAGGACAGTCTGTCTTTGGTTACATGACACATGAGCCTCCAACTATAGAAACTTGCCCTATATCTAGGGCCAAAAGAATTGATAAGACTGCTGCTCAGATGATGGTCCAAGCAGAGAAAGGATCAGAAGTCTTAAGATATGCAGTCAGTCCAGGGCTCCAGTGAACTAACTCCTTCACAGAGGTAAAAGATCCCAGGAGCAAAGCAGTCTCATGAGCATTGAGTGGAAATAAAAAATGATCGATCTTAAATACCCAATCCAAAGCTAATGACAATAGAATCAAGGGACCCAAACCACAGAAAGCTATACACTAAAGGAACCTTTTACACAAACAGTCCAGGGGACTGAGGGTGGAGATATGGGATGTATGCTGGGATCAATGGCAGAGGGAGGTCATCACTGGTGGTGGGAATTGCCCTAATTCACTCTCACTATGTATCTTAAATATAACTGTGAAGGACTTGTAATTTAAAAAAAGAAAGAAATTAGGTCACTGAAAAGAAAAGAATCCATATAATGACCTGAGGTTGACTCTGAACAGACAAAAATATTCTCAATGATTTATCAGAGATAGTATGGAATTCAAATGCCATAGTCCTATATACCTTCAGACCTAATACTTTTCCAAGGCTGTCTGTTTCTGATTGCAGGCCATTTATAAGTACTGAGAGATCATTCCAGAAAGAGTTCATGTGTGGAGGGGGGTCTGTTATACGGGTGCCAGAGATTGGATGCAGGTCAGCAAGATAAGAGCCTTATCCACTGTACTATCTCTCTAGCTTTTCCACCAAGATATTGGAGACATGCAGTATCTGGAAGCTATTGAATATTCCAATACTCCTGCACAGATATGGAGCTGATCCATACACCTTTACTTTGATAGGTGATTCAACAAGATATAAAACACCAGCTAGTAGTTTTCCTCTGTGCTCTGACAAGCCAGGGAAGTCTGTGCATGGTGAAGCCCGGTGCATTTGCCTATTTATTAGCCTGGAGCAGCAATCTGAACAAAGCACTTTCTGCTCAGAGTAGGAACAGTTCTAGTTACCAAAGGAGACAAGGAGACGAGACAATAAGAGATTTTTCTACCGAGGGATGTTCTCATCTCTTCAATAAAATGGTAACCAAAGGAAACCACAATCATTGGTCCCCACTCTCTCTCTCTACACATCAGAGGTCCAGGAAAACAAAATGAAATAATTGATCACATAAACTTTACAAACATATACAAAAATTTCAAGGCCCAAAGAAAACCAAATATTCCCCTTTTTGGGGGGGGGGGGAGGCCAAGGTGGGGACATACCTGGCAGCATTCAGAGGTTACGCTCACTCTGCACTCTGAAATTGCTTTAGGCAGGCGCAGGGGACCATATGGGATTTGGGGGATTGAACCCAAGTTAGTCTCAGATGGACCATGTGCAAGGCAAATGCCCTATAATCGTGATATTGCTCCAGACCAAATATGTTTTTTTTAAGTACACATTATCATTCTCAAGGATCAACATTCTCAGACATCCACAAATGAAGATAGAAATCTTACCAAGTATCTTTTCTTAACATAATGGTATGATGTGAGGGGAGACAAAAATATGGAGATGAATAAACATGCGTCAGAATAATTCTGAATTGAATTTTGAAGTGAATTGAAGGAAAAATAAAAATTATCTGGTGACCAACAAAAATAAAGACATGAAAAAAGGGGGAAAAACCCAATTCCAATAGAGATTATGGTCCTGAAGGAGAGACAAATAATCACATACATAAATGCAAAAATAAATAAATAAAGACATGACTATCACTCTATGGCATAAGCAAAAGCAAATCTAAAGGAAAATTCACAATAACACAAATCCACAACAATAGTTTTACAGAAACAATATAACCATCAGGTTATAAGTATCAGAAAAGAATAATAAACAAAACCAGTCAGTAAAAAAATATATATATTAAAATTAGACAGGAAATAAAACTCCAAAAAAATACAAAAATTCACTTTGGCAAGGAAAGGGCACAGTTTACACAAACTTTTCAGATAAAATACCCCTAACTTGAGCACTAACAGGAACGGTTCCCTGAATCAAGAGTAGCCCTAAATGTTACCAGATGTGACCTCAATTTGAAACTGGCTCTTAGAAGGAATAAAAAAATCAATAAATTACCTAGCCTGAAGATAAAAGAAAGTAAAGAAAAAATGCCTAAATTTAAAAATCATAAAGAATGAAATGAGACAAAATACAAAGAGAAATGTAATTGAAATGTAATACAAAATGAAAGAAAAAGTGCCGAAGAAATGTAGAACATTGTGATGAACTACAGTATATGCAAATAGAAGAAATAGATGTTATTTTAGAATTTAAAACCTTTTAATTTTTATTAAGATTAAATTTTTATTTTATTTTAGAATAAAAACTTCCCATAGCTTGAACAGATCTTGAGCACAAAAAAATCAAAATAGTAATAAAAGTTCTCAAAGAACATAAGCCCAAAAGTAAATTGACTCACTTGTGAATTATATGTAACTTTCACAGAAGATATAACACCTTTTCTTCTCAAAATCTTCCAAAACAATCAAAGATAAGGCAATGTCACCAAATACATTTTATAAGAACTGTATTATTCTGATCTTTAAATCAGCTAAGAGAGAGTTATTTGCCATTCTATATATCCCCTGAGCCTTACCAGCACTCCATCAAATATCCTGAACCTAACCAGGAATGAGCCCCGAGTACAGAGCCAGTAGTAAGTCATGAGCATAGTTAGTATGTCCTGATCCTCATCCCCACCCAAAAAAATTGGTTAAAAGCCAATTGTATGTCTTCTCTATCAATAGAAAATTGATTTAGACTCTTGCTGCATTACTTAACACATTTAAGTTATTGGGCAAGGAATGAAGACTAAAAGAAAAAAATTGAGCAAAGATAGAAAATAAATGTTAAACAGAACTGACAACATGGAGACTGGAGCACTTGTCTTCCATGTGGCTGACCCAGGTTTAATCTCTGTCACCCGATATGGTCCCTCAAACCATATGGAACCCGATATGGTCCCTCGAATCTAATATATAGAATAATCTCACTCATTTGCAGGATATAAGAAAAATAAAAGATAGTATGGTAATAATATCCAGATACAATAGAGCTGAGTGCCAGGAGGACCAGTCCATGGCAGGAAGCTTGCCACAAAGAGCTGGGATTGCAATAAGGGTAGATATTATGACAATAATAGATAGAACTGATCTTTGATCTTTCTGGACAAAAACAGAGTATTGATAAGGGATAAAGTGATATGCATGGTACCCCTTCATTAACAATAGAGCAAACCACAATGTCAAAGGAGGGGGAGGAAGGAGGGAGGGAGAGAGAGAGAAGGAGAGAGACAGAGAGAGAAAGAGAGAGAAAGAGAGAGACAGAGAGAGACAGAGACAGACAGACAGAGAGAGAGAGAGAGAGAGAAGTGAAATGTCTGCCCAGAGGCAGGCGGAGGGAAGGGCAGAGGGAAATGGAGGACACTGAGGACACTGAGGACATTGATGACAGAAACATGCACTCGAGGAGGGTGGTAAAACTCAATCATGAACAATTTCATAAACACAGTTCTTAAATAAAGTAATTTTAAAAAAGAGTGATCTCCGTGACCGCGGTTCTATCCCCCGGAGTCCCATGTGGTCATCACAAGCAAGGGACAATTTCTGAGCTCTTAGCCAGGAGTAACCCCTGAGCATCAAACGGGGGTGGCCAAAAAAAAAAAAACAACAACAACAACAAAAAAAAAAAACAAAAAAAAAGTGATCTCTGTGTACAAAACCAGGTTGTAAGTCCTCAGCACATTCAGTTGTAATCTAAAAACAAAACAAGAGTATTTAATTATAAAGTAATATCTTTGAGGCACATAAATGCAAAAATTCTCAACAGATAGAAGATGGCTTTTGGCCTTGGGACATGTGCCTTGCATGCCAGGGACCTGAGTTCAATTCCAGCACCACATGCTCCCCCTGCCCCCCAAACACTGCTATGGCTGAGAAGCACATTGCCACAACCAAGAACTGATATATTCTGCCCAATTGATTATCAGTAGGACTTGTCCCCACGCTCCCTGGACACTACTGGGAAACCCCCTGGAAAGGTTCAACAAATGTTAGCAAACAAAATCCAAACATACATCAGAAAGGTCATACAGTAGAACTAGGTGGAACTCAATCTAGGGGTGTAAGAATAGCTACATATACAAGAATAAACTTACATAATATGCATAAATACATTTACAGCATTCATAAATGTATCACATAAGATATCACATCCACAAAAGCAAAGACAAAAATACATTATTTTATCAATAAATGCTGAAGAAGAATTTGACAAAGTTAATAACCATTTATGATTGAAAAATTCAATAAATGGAATGAAAGAACATAACTCCACATAATAGAGACTATATATCATAAACCTATGGCTAACTAAATAATGAGAAACTGAAAGCTTTGTATCTAAGATCATAAATATGACAAAAAAGTTCTAATCTTATCACTAGTGTTCAAATAGTTTTAAAAACCCTATCCAGAATAGTCTAGCAGTAAGAAAAAAACCAAATCAGAAAATAAATAAAATCATTGCCATTGACAGATGGATAGCAAGAAAAACACATATAGAAATGCCCAAAGATGGTTCAAAATTAATATAAATTAAAAGGGGGAAATCAATATATAAAATCTGATGCTTTTCTGTATGCAAAAATGAATTAAAGGAAAGACAGTGAGAAAAATAACTCTTTTTAATGCATCAAATATTATAAAATATTTGTGAATACCCCTAATAAAGGTGGTGAATGACATAGCGAAAACTATAACACATTGTTAAAAGAAATAGAAGATAAAAAGAAATGAAAAGACAGCCCATGATTATAGGATGAAATAGTAAATATTATTTAAAATAATTATCTTATCTAAAGTTATCTATAGGTTCATTGAAATCCCTATCAAAATCCTAAGGCAAGTTTCAAGGGGGATATAATAAATTATCCTAAAATTGTATTGAAACACAAAGATTCCAAATATCAAAAACAAGGCTAAGCAAAATAAAGAAAAATGAAAACGTCATATCACAGTCTTCAAAAGATGAGATTTTTTTATGTTATCTATATATAGGAACAAAAGCAGACACAAAGATGTCTGGAATAGAATTTTTAAAACTCAGAAGATTTATTAGACACATTCTGTCCCCCTATGTGAATGTTTAAATCAGGACTAAAGAACGTAGAGCACACACTGGAGAAACTATATCATGTTAAACAATATCACTGTTTTACACCATTTATAAAAATTTATTCAAAATGAATTAAAGACTTACATGTAAGACTTGAAAAATAGAATACATAAAAAACATAGATTATACTCCTTAAACGTCAACCTCGATAATATGTTTGCAAATTTTGGGCCAGGCGGTGGCGCTGGAGGTTAGGTGCCTGCCTTGCCTGCGTTAGCCTAGGACGGACCGCAGTTCGATCCCCCGGTTTCCCATATGGTCCCCCAAGCCAGGTGCGACCTCTGAGCGCATAGCCAGGAGTAACCCCTGAGCGTCACTGGGTGTGTTCCAAAAACCAAAAAAAAAAAAAAATTGTTTGCAAATTTTATCTCTAATGATGAAAGAGACAACAGCAAAAAATATGTATGAGTAGATTTTTTTAAATCTACCACAAAAGGGCAATTTTACCAATATTGCATAAAAGTATTAGGGCTTCATTCATCTAACAAAGAATTAATAACCAAAATATATAAATTATTTTTATTTTGGGGGAGGTTACCTGATGGTGCTCAGAATTTACTCCCCACTGTTTTCCAAGATCATGCCTAGTGATAATTGAATAACCACACATGGTGCCAGGGATCAAGCCCTTTTCATTTTGGGGCTGGAACTATGGTGCATAGCTTCCCTTTGCCTTGTATATGGCTACTCATGTTAGATCCCCGCATCTCATATGGTCCCCTAACCAGCCACAAGTAATCCCTGAGTGCAGAACCAAGAGTAAACTCTGTGTACCACCAGGTGTGGCCTACAGATCATTCCCTAAACTGACCACTCCTTTTTCTTAATTAGTCTTTTCCTTGTCTTTTCCCCCATTTAAACAAGCTTTACCTTTAGCATCCCTTTCACCAATTTAAATTCTACACCAGTGTCCCAGGTCCAAAGGGCAAAATGTTAACTCCCAAATAAAGTCCCTTGATCCCTCTAGTCTATAGAAGTGATCTCTCCAGTGACTGCAAATAAGTCAGCCCTTGCCACATACAATTTACTCATACCATTTGTGTTGTTGATGCTGCTGCTACTGCTGTCTTATTAATATAGCAGGTAGCATATTTCTTTAAAGTAAGGCTAATCTCAAACTTCTTTCAACAGACCATATGACCTTCTTATTTAAACCAAAGAGATAATATAGCAGGTAGAGCACTTGCTTTTCTCAGACTGCACTGGTCTGTCCCCTTCCCCATGCAAGAGTACTTTGTACATCCACTGACCATACAGTTCCCGAACACTGAAGAACATGATGAAATATAGTAGGCCTCTTGCCTTCCAGCAATTTGTGAGTCTTTTAAAAGAAACGGGTTTGAAATTATCCTACTAGGAAAAAAAAATGACACCTTGTACCCTAAAGAGAAAACTAAGGAATATTTACTTGAGATGTGCAAAATAAGACTTTTACTTCCTTTTTACCTAGAAGTGCCTTTTTTTTAACCCAAAGGGCCTTTCCCCCTTAATAGAGTATTTTCCATCATTCCTGTCAGAAGTGTAATATGAAAATAAGAAGAAAGTACTGATCACTCAGAATTTTTTTCCAAGAAGCTTTGGGGGGGGGGGAGGCATTTATAATGAAGAACTTTAATATGCTTAAAACATTTTTAATGTTTTCTGGGTGCAATTGCCTATGTTTTTGCTGTCTCTCATAACCATAGGTGGGTAATTCAGAGTTAGCATAGCTTCTGTCAGATGTCACGGATGCATTTAGCTTCAAGCAAGAAAGATTCAGTGACATTTTCATCACTTTAAATAATGGTGCTTTATATCTGTAGTGCCATTACAAAAAAGAATTTTAGATTTTTAAAAAGATTGTATTCTACCTAGAAAGTGATTTTGCAAAGAATTTTATTTAAAGTGGTTTTATTATTTTCCATTTTCTAATCTAAAAACGTAACCGCTTTTGTGCTTTAATTGCCAACACAAAAGTTTTGGCTGTAATAGTCTCATACAGTAGAATGATGGTTTTAAATCTGTCTTCCCCCAAGAATTTCACAAGTAAGAATTGGTATTCTAGATTACATAGGGGAAAAGAAAAAGGAGAGAACAAAAATATAATCAGTTTTCGTAGTAAACCTTCTTTCGTAAACGTATCTCTCAGTCCAGGCTATATTTAACTTGTAATCAATGCTTGATGCCAGTTGTTAAGATATAATAATCTAAATATAGGCTAACAAATAAATATTATAGGTATAAAATAAATAGCACATTTTAGGAAGTGGAGTCTTCAGGGAAAGATTTTCCATAAACCAATTAGGTCTGATATTATTATATGTATTTTTTCTCAGTATTGGTTATAACTTACAGGAAGGTCAACTCAATAGCTTGATGAGAGAACTATTGCCCACAGAAAAAATAAATAGTAATGATAAAATAAAAGACATTGAGGCTGTGGAATGCTGTTCTTATATGAAGGTGAAAGACAACTGTCACTGCACATGCACAGAAATCCATGAGGATTACATGAATAGCAAGCATCATAGTTCCTCTAGCTCAGAAGCCACTGCCATTTACACTCCCAACTGAGAATTGATCTCCCCCAAAGTCATAATTTTATTTCAACCTAGATATTGTTTTCACCTTGCAGTTTTATCTCTATAACATTTCTGCAGGTTTGTCTTCCATCTGTCAGCTGATGTTCTGCATTATTGTTTTATCTTACATCTAAATTTTTATGGGCTTCCAAAGAAGAATCGAGACTTATTGTGATGTTAATTGCTCTCAGTTATCGAATGTTCTTTGATGGGAAAGACATCCTAATATGTACCATTTGTTTCTGCCAAAACACATTCTTCCTGCTGATCTGTGCACTGCTGTTTTTCTAATTATGTGTGATGCATTAGTAATAGATGTTATAAAGGGGACTATGTTCAAATTCTTTAATAAAATGTAAGCTATCTAAATATGTATTGCTCAAAGTTGTGGGGAAAAATAAAATTAAGTTAGGAAAAATAGGGACCGGAGAGATAGAATGGAGGTAAGGCATTTGCCTTCCATACAGAAGGACGGTGGTTCGAATCCCGGCATCCTATAAGGTCCCCCGAGCCTGCCAGAAACGATTTCTGAGTCTAAAGCCAGGATTAACCCCTGAGTGGTGCCAAAAAAACAAAACACACAAACAAACAAAAAAAAGTTAGGAAAAATAAAACAAAAAAATTGAATGAGGTCAATCAGCAACAATTTTATGCTATAAGTGAACTAATTATAAATATTGTGGTATAAAATTGTGGTCTAACCAACTGTTTTTTCTCCTTTCACTACTTAGCCATAATTGCTTATTTTGTTATAATTCCATTGCTTTGGGGATCATTAGATCTATGGAGTCAAAAATTAAGGTATATATTGCTAGTGCAAAGGAATTTCAAATTTGGCAGCATTTTCTTGTGTGAACAAAGCCAAGAAATAAGAGGAAAATATGACTTATTTATCTCCAAATATGAACTCACAAGTTTACAGGCAAATGGCAAAGGAAGGCAGAGAAACATCACAAACTGAGATGTAAGAAAGCATTTAAACATTTAAACCTTGTCTGACAATAGCTAATGCATGCACATTAAATTATTTTTTAAGTCTGACAGTTTCTTACTTTCCTAGATATGGTTCTTGAAATAATTTAAATATTTGACTTTGATCTACAACTCTTTTAAGAATCATAATATAGTGAAGTTACAATAAAATATAATAGTCCAAGAGTGCTCTCTAAATTTCATTGTAAAATGATGAGAGCTGATAGAAAATCATATAGAAAAGACTGATAGAAAAAAATTCGAAGGAAATAGTACCCAGGTTACAAGAGCCACCCACTGAATAGGAGAAATTATTCACCCAATATCCATCAGATCAGGGGCTAATCTCCAAAATATACAAGGCACAAGGCACTGACAGAACTTTACAAGGAAAAAAAAAAAAACATCTAATCCCATCAAAAAATGGGGAGAAGAAATGGACAGACACTTTGAGAAAGAAGAAATGCAAATGGCCAAAAGGCACATAAATAATGCTCCACATCACCACTCATCAGGGAAATGCAAACCAAAACAACAATGAGGTACCATCTCACGCCACAGAGATTGGCGCACATCACAAAGAATGAGAACAATCAGAGCTGGTGGGGATGTGGAGACAAAGGAACTCTCATTCACTGCTGGTGGGAATGCCGTCTAGTCCAACCTTCATGGAAAACAATATAGAGAGTCTTCAAAAAACTGAAAATTGAGCTCCCATACGATCCAGCTATCCACTCCTAGGGATATACTCTAGGAACGCAAAAATACAATTCAAAAATTCCTTCCTCGCACCTATATTCATTGCAGCACTATTTACAATAGCTAGACTCCAGAAACAACCAAGATGCCCTTCAACAGAGAAATTATTAAAGTAACAATGGGATATTATGCAGCTGTCAGGAGAGAGGAAGTTATGAAATTTTTCTATACATGGATGTACATGGAATCTATTATGCTGAGCGAAATAAGTCAGAGGGAGAGAGATAGACACAGAATAGTCTCCCTCAGCTATGGGTTTTAAGAAAAATAAAAAGATACTTTTGCAATAATTCTTAGAGACAAAAGAAATGAAGGCTGGAAGGTTCAGCTCACAATATGAAGCTCACCACAAAGAGTGGTGAGTGCAGTTAGAGAAATAAATACATTGAGAACTATCATAACAAAGTGAATGAATGAATGAGGGAAGTAGAAAGTCTGACTCAAATACAGGCAGGGTGAGGAGGAGTGAGATTTGGGACATTGGTGATGGGAATGTTGCACTGGTGAAGGTGGGTGTTCTTTATATGACTGAAACCCAACTACAATCATAGTTGCAATCAAGGTGTTTAAATAAAGATATTTTAAAAAAGAAAAAACTGATAGACAGATTGAAAAGGCACTCTAAACAAAAATGGAATATTGAATCAAAGTCAAAATTTATAACAAGATTTCACATTCTAAATTTTCAGATAGGGGGCAAGTGAAAACTCAACAAGTTTTACATGCCAAAGCACCATATACATGCACCCATGCATCCAGAACCATGTAGTCCTCAAGTACTTCTTCTAAGAGCAACTCTAACAGAGCCAGTAGGACTAAGCCCCAAATACTTCTTAATGTTGTCCAAAAAGTAAACCCAAAAAAGTTTTGGGGAGAAAGTAATGGGAAAGTGATCTAGTGGCAAAGCATTTACCTTGCATATGTGACGCCTTTAATTCAATTCTCTGCATCGCCAAAATATAAAAGTATTGCAACTACATTTTTTATGTTTTTTTCCGTGAAAAATTTATTTTAATTTCCTCTTGTTGCTGTACTCTGTTTTTTCCCTCTATTTTGTCTTTTCTTCTATCTTTTTTTAATCATTTCACTCCCACTTACCCTGGAAACAAATGTGTTATGATCAAGTGTGCAAAATATGTGATATATTATCTTTAAATAAAGTAACTTATATTTTAAAAATTAAACAAAAGTAAAAATATTGTGCAACATCTCACATAGGTCTTACACCGAAAGCACTAATTTCTATTGAGTCAACATTATATCTTATCTAAAATTTTACAAAATCAGTTTAAAAACATGAGCTCTATGGCTTAGTCTGTGGGTTGTAACAAGCATGAAAATGTGACACTAAGTTTCTTACCTTTCTTGACCTTGATTATTTCCAAAATTGTGTACTAATTATACCTACCTCGTTAAAATATTTGAGAACCAAATTAATTAATGCACCTAAAACTCATGTATTTATGCATTGAAATACATGTAAAATGGCAAAGCTATTTATATTTGTTATAGTTCTAAATCTCTGGCTCTATTTATGGACTGTGAATTTTTAAGGATTGCATGTTCTACCATCACAGATATGTGACCATTTTTTAATTCCAAGAGAGTCAGGATTTATTCCAAAAAATAATAATTTTTTTTCATGTGCCTGGTGGTCTTCCTCAGAGAAGTGTCTATTCATTTCCTCTCCCCCTTTTTTTTGTTTTTGTTTTTTTGGTTTGGTTTTGGTTTGGTTTTGGGGGGTCCACACCTGGTGGTGGCTATGAGCTCAGAAATCACTCCTGGGTTGGGGGACCATGTAGGACACTAGGGATCGAACTGCAGTTCGTCCTAAGTCAGCCGCATGCAAGGCAAATGCATTACTGCTGCACCACCACTTCGACCCTTCCTCTCCCCATTTTTGATAGCTTTTTTAGGTTTTGTGAGGTTAACCTTTGTGTGTACTGTATGTCAAACTGTTATCTAATGTGTTGAGTGCAAAAATTTCTTCCAGTCAGCTACTTTTTGATTTTGGCCCACATTTCTTTTGACATATAAAAACTTTTTATTTGATATAGACCCATTTATTAAAATTGATCCTATAATCCTTATCATTGGCACACTATCATTGAAGACTGTTTTTGAGGTCTAGTTAATCTTACACCAGTGATGATGGCACATATCAAAAATACTGGAAACAATTTGTATTGGCAGGGATATGGTAAGAAAGGAACTCTCGTCCATTGCTAGTGGAAATGCTGCGTGGTCCAACCCCAATGGAAAACAGTATGGAAGATTGTCAGTAAATTCAAAATTGAGCTGCCGTATTTCCCAGCAAGCTCTCTCTTGGGTATCTATTCCCAAGATAGAAAGACTTCATCTAAAAGTATGTATGCACACCGCTATTCTGTGCAGCACTCAGTACAACAGCTAAGACTTAGAATCAACCTAGATGTCCAACAACAGACGAGTGGATCGTGAAGATATGGCACCTATACACAGTAGAATACAACATAGCTAAGAGGAATGATGCAATCATGCAACTTGCTGCAAATAGGTGAAACTGAAAGATACTATGTAAAATGAACTATGCCAGAAGGATAAATACAGAATGATATCATTTACATGTTGTATTTAGAATAACTACATGAAGAAATGCAGTTTAAATGGGAGTTGTCAAGAACACTCTTGGTCCCAGAAGAGAAGGAAATATTTGAGTGAAGAAGAAAACAAAATATGAAAGAATGGGGCTAAGAGGTCTCAGTTGCACTGGTGGTGTTAAAAAGGAAATAACTAAATATCCAAGCCAAAGTCAACAACAATAAAATCATGGAACCAAACTTTAACAATCAAAACATAAAATGAACCTGTTATGCTGGCAGGCTTGGAGCAAGGGTGGTGGCATGGGATGCACTCTGGGAATATTGGTGGAGGGAGGTCAACACTGATGGTCAAATTAGCCCTGAAACATTGTATGTTTGAAAACCAACTATGAAGAACTCTGTAAGTCGCAATGGTTTCAATAAAAAAAATTTTCTTTTTGGTTTTTGGGCCACACCCAGTGACACTCAGAGTATGTGCTGAGAAATCACCCCTAGCTTGGGGGACCATATGAGATGTCGGGAAATTGAGCCACGGTTAGTCTTGGGTCAGCCATATGCAAGGCAAATGCCCTACCACTGCACCATTGCTCCTGCCCATGAAGATTTCTTAAAATCTTGAGGAAGTCTACTATCAAAAGTGAGTATAAAAGAAAGAAAAATAAATAAATAAGAATAAAACAAAAAAAGATGTAAGTATAATACATAGAAAGGCTGGAAGACTCAGGTAATTTTTAAGTCAGGTAATTTGTAAGCATTTAATGAACTTGAAATACTAAAGCCCAGAAGAAAAAATTATTTTCTAGTTATTTAAAATTTTAGGAAGGACTACATCAAAATAAGGACGTGTGAAGATAAGTGTTAAATAGTGTTAGCCATAATTTCCTAAAATCTCTTAAACTCCTAATATTTTTACTTACTTTCATGTATTTTCCCATATTCTAAAATGACTGCAAGATGTAAAAAGAAAGTAACTGGAATTCAATGATTTCTCACAAAGGATATATTAGTTCCCCTAAAGTTCTAACCAATGCAATCATTCCTCTTTTAAACATATATATGCCTTCGCTCTCTAAGAAAAAGTCATATGTTTGAGAAATGTTTTTTACTTTTGTGTTTGTGTTTGTTTGTGTGTCACACCAGAAGTGCATGAAAGCTAATCCTACTTGTGTGTAGGGGGCTGCTCCTTGTATGATCAGGGGACCATAAGATAAAAGAGCTCAAACCTGTGCTTCCTGGATACAAAGCATATTCTCAGATGTTATCTCTCCTATTCAAAGAAGCACCTTAAATAAATTTTTCAAATTCACATTAGTCTTTCAGATAAGTCCATTGTTTGATTTTAAAAGATATGAAGCATATAATATACTAACAGAACTTAAATTTTTTGCTAATCAAATATATCCCTAAAATAAATTTATTATCAGTCATACTCAACAAAATAAACAGAACTTGCATCATTGGTATGCATATCTGACACATATGCAGACACACACACACAAACAAATACATACACACACCACAATAAAATTATAGCTATGGGGGCCGGGCAGTGGCGCTGGAGGTAAGGTGCCTGCGCAAACCTAGGACAGACCTCGGTTCGATCCCCCGGTTCCCCATATGGTCCCCCGTTCCTGCCAGTTGCGACTTCTGAGCGAATAGCCAGGAGTAACCCCTGAGCGTCAACGGGTGTGGCCCAAAAACAAAAAAAAAAGAAATTTTAGCTGTAACCAATTATTATTGTGATACTCCTTCCTTTGATCTAATAAAAAAGCATTCAGTTGAAATATAATACCTTTATCCAAAAACTTACACTTTTGTTTTATTTTTAATATATAAATACTAACTTGATAAAAATTAATAATTATGTAAATAAATAAGATCAGATCTATCATGGAGGAATAAAAACAAGTTAAAGATCAAAAGTGAAGAAGTTTAGAAAATATTATGATTGGTAGTTATGACAAAATGTAAGAATGGAACAAGAGATACATAGGAGTTGGAGACTAACAGTTCTGAACATTATTCCAAGGTATTTATATTTTAATATATTATATTTATATTTTATATATAATACAGGATATTTATATTTTAATATATAAATTACTTCATTTAAAGACCATGTAGTTGACATAGCTGATTATAAAACATTTGTTTTCGCATAAGCAAGAGCAAAATTATTTTTCAAAAACAGATTAAAAGAAAGAAAGATAAAAGGTACAGCAACAAGAAAATTTGTGAAAAATATTGTATCTTTGAGGTTTAGTAAGCTCCTGCTGCTAGTTGATCATTCTGTTACTTCTTGTTTCAGAACATTAGGCGATTTTAGATACATACACTGCTGTCTAAATTGGTGTGTCCTTATGGGTAAGACGGTATTAGAAAAATTGGAATTATTCCATGGTTCAGGAATTCCAAGAGTTATTGCTAATACTGCGGTTTTTGTAGGGCTTGTTTTCTGCTGCCAGAGCTTCCAGAAATCCGAGAAGGCAAGGGAGAGAGTGCCTGCACTCACTCCAAGAAAGTTCTGGTGATGTCGGTCCAAATACCAGCAAACTAGTTTTGGACAGATTGCTGTCTCTGCAGAAAACTGTAGATGAGTGATGAAACAGGACCATTGGAGTAGTGGTGATTGTGGGTGACCGGTGCAGCAGGAATCACTTTGAAAAGGTGGGGAGTTGACCCGACGTCTCCTCGCACGATTGCCAGATTTCAGCTCTGTGACCAGGTACCCATAATTCTTCATCTCTTTTTTTTTT